>VDFB02043146.1:320209-402410 GCA_007258455.2 Sequoia sempervirens
TTGTAATTTTCAAGGCAAAATGTGTCCTCAAATGTAATTATTTTTTAATGTTATTGGCAAAATAGGTCCTCATAAGCAACTATTTATAAATTTTAATTGGCAAAATGGGTCTTCACAAGCAACTATTTATAAATTTTAATTGGCGAAATGGGTCTTGATACAATATTGTTTTAATAGTATTGGCGAATATGTAGGTGTTTTATTATAGGTTTCCAAGATTCCAAGCAAAAATATTAGTCAATTCATTTGAAACATGTAGTTTGTTATGGCGAATTTTTTACTTAAATATGCCTCATAAAATAAATTGTTGGCGAATGGACATGCATTGGACCAATAATTCGTATCTGGGCGATTTGGACACCCTAATTTTAACTTGGTTGATTTCTAGAATTTGCCAATTGGCTAAGATTCGCCACTAAAGTTTTCCATGGACCTAAGCAAAAGGCTAAGAGAAAGAAGTCAGATGAGAAAGAACCTGAAGAAGAGGAAGATGTTAGAGATGAAGGAATCTCCTTATAGAAAAAGAAAGGAAAGAAGATAGCAAAGGAGGGAACTAAGAAAAGTCCTCTGGTCACATATGATCCTCTTATTTTGGTGCTATTTTGAATGGAATTGTTAGCTTTGGTTTGTTGAATGATACAATGGAGCTTCATCTGTATGTTCCTCCATAAGATCATAAGACAATTGAAAAGGCTATCATTGAGTATATGCTCAATTAGAACATATATTTCAGTGATATTGTTGATAAAGCTTTAGATAGCCTTGTTAAGGCTTTGAGACGGAGAAGAGAAAGTGCAATCAAGGTAGATGAAGAACTAAAACAACAGGAAATTGACAAGTCTAGGATCTCTGTCTCCTAGGAAGAAAAAGAGAAGATTGTGTGGAAGTAGGAAAAATCACTCGACATAAAGATAAGAATATATCTTATAATGAGTATGGATGATGATGTGAAAAAAGAAATTAAAAATGAAATGGAAGAAGTTACAAACAAAATATTTGAATAAATGCAAACTAAAGTTGAAGTGGTTGCACAGGAGCCTCTGAAAGAGCATGAAACTATTAATGAACCCCCTCCAAAAAATAAAAATGAGCAAGTTGTCTCTAACCAGCAAGAATAACAAGTTGGTTCAAGACAGTGAGAAGGAGAAGGTGTCTCCAGTCTGCAAGAAGAGAAAGATGTCTCTAGTATGGAGATGGAGAAGAAAAAGGATATGGAGAAAGACAAGAAGAAGGAGAAGGATGTTGAAGAAGAAAGTTTAGAGAAGTCATATTCCTCTCCAGTGGATTTAATAAAAGAGTTCTTGGCTTAGGAAATGTAGATACAACCAGTGGTGTCTCTTCAATTGTTGCATGTTCCTACCTTTGATGGACAAGTTAACTTGTCTGGTATGTCTCTCCTACACAAAATGAAAGTTGGATATATACTCTACTCCACTACAAGACAATAATTACTACAACAAAAAGTGAAGTGTAGATGTGTTGGAAGAAGCTATGAAGTTGTTGGAATAAAATCTATCGAATGCAAAAATAGATTCATCATTACCCCCTACATAGAAGATGAAGCGATTAATGGAGTCTTTTGAGACTTGTTATTCTCATCTAGAGAAGAAGGAAAAACATAGGTTGAATGAAAAGAGATTGAATGATCCCTCTAAAAAGGGTGACAACACCTTGTTCAAGCTACAAAGATGTATTAAAGATATTCAAAAGTTCTTAAGGAAGCCAAAGTTTTGTATGTTTTTTTCAAATGGCTTGCAGCAACCAAGAGTTTTAAGGATCAAATTAGTGTTATTAAAATGTAGATCACCAGTGTGGCTGCAACATATGATCCGGTACAAGACAATGATGGTGCCATAAGGGTACAAGTGGAAAGCTTGCACTCCCAAGTACAACAATTGCAAGATCAAAGGGAGCAATTCAAAGGTCAGGTGAAACAATTGAGAGAAGTAGTGAGCCTCAAGTTGTCTTCACTCACTAGACACCTGACAGAAGTTAATGTTATAGTTCAAAAATACAAGGTGCCATTTTCTTTGGAAGATGCAGGAGATACATTTGTGCAACTGAATTGTCAAGTTTGAAACTTGACTACAGCTAAGAAGCAATGGGATAGCAGACTAGTTCAGCTCAAGTCCATTTACAAGGACATTCTACCATCAAAGTGAGTTGTGGTTGATTTTTCATGTAAGATATCTTTCTTTTTGTTGTTGTATATATATGTGGAGTGGATATAAGGATAATTTTTTTGATGAAGTGTTTGGAATTCATCCCAGAGGGAGTAATAGTTGAAGGGAAAATCTTGCAAAAGGAATGGTGTGAAAAAAATGAATTGAATCATACAAGTCCAATTGGAAGAAGTTCAGTTGAAAATGCCCATAGAAAAATAAGATTACCTCATGATGTGGGTGCACAAAGATGGTGGGAAGTGTAAAATGTGGGAAATCTATCAAGATGTGGAATGGGTTGGTTCACATGGAAACACTCATAAATATTTGGATGTGAAAAACTTTCTCACAAAGAAAAAATTCCAAGTGAATTGGATAAAATAGCGAAGAGGTGAATTTTGGATGGAAGATGGATTCTTGCAAAGCGGGTAAAGCTAAGTGAACCAAATGAAAAACTGAACAATAGAGGCTTAGTTGACCATGGAAATCTTGATAGACCTACACTTAGAAAAAAAATCATCATTCAAAACCTATCATAGATATTTCCAACCCAACTAGACATTTGTAGAGAAAAACAAATGAACCGCACCTTGTGGGGATTTGGGCTCAATCCAAATGGAAAGAGAAAATGCTCAAGATAATAATTTTTCCCCTTAGCATATTTTTAAAACTTAAAAAGTTAACTTGACTTAATTTTTTATGCTCTATACAATGGTCCTAATAATTTTTTTAAGCAAATGACTCATGACTAATATCTCATATCAGTTATCATTTTGGAGCAAATATGACAAAGGCACAAAAGGGTCACAAAATTTTGGGGTGCCAACAACACCAACTCATATAACTCCTTGTTATAAGCACAATACCCAAGGATTTTGCTAACAAATATCATGAAAAATATATATATATATATGATACAAGCTTACCTCCTTCCATAAGGATATCCCCCATAATATAATGACTCGTATATGTATCAATCTCAAATATTTATCATAAATTAGATAATGCTAGTAGAGGTGCATGGTTAATCTTTTCAATTACTCAAGCTTTTTATTGCACCTTTCCCCATTTTTATGCTTTACCTTTTACTCTTCAAGTGTTGAAGTACCTAATAAATCTCCTTATTTCGATGGCATTTGCTGGCTCAAGACACTTCACTATGTCCTCCACCTTTTTTTAGGATAGGTGACATTAAAATTGCTATCCTATGTTGATTTATGTGTCTCCACATTCTTTTGAAAGTGTTCTTGAGGACATGAGGGACAAAATATTTATTGTGCATGGAGTGCTTGGGTGGGAGGCAGTTTTAAACTTGTTGCATATTTCTTCCATGTTGTGGTTATTTTATGTTGGTTTGTTATTCCTTTTACCTCTTTTGTGGTTTTGTGGAGATTTATTTATTTTTTTCTTTACTTTGAGGACACTCCTTAGTGTCCTAGGGTTCAAGGAGGTATGGATCTAGTAGATCCCTCTTTTTTAATGCATGCAAAGTCCATGGAGTATTTAAACAAGCATTGGACTAGTGAAGGTTCGTCTTCAGAGAAAGGGGTTTTGAAAATCAAGAAGGTGAATGGATTTCTAGAGAGAAGCCATGAGCACCTAGTTTTGGTGATCAATCCAGAGTCTGTTGTGAAAGATGTTGCTTACTTGAGCAATCATGTGTTGATTTATAAATTCATGAGGATCCATCTCTCGTTGCAAGTGTCAGAATCTTGGACCCAAAAATTTTGGAACCCCAAGGGTGACATGGAGATAAATTTGGTTGCCAACAATTATTTTATCATTATGCTTACCTGCATGTCTGATCGTAATAGGAATTTTGAAGGCGGGCCTTAATTTTTCAATCAAAGTGGACTCTTCATGAAACCCTAGCATGTGGGTTTGAATTTGGTGGAGGAGCTTCCTACATGGGTTCTAGTATGGGTTTGGCTTCCACTGGAGTTTTGGAGGAGCGACATCCTACATATGATTGCTCTACTTCTTAGCAAGCCAGTGGGCTCAACTCAACAAACTTTGGACCAAAATTTAATTACTTATGCATGTGTTTGTGTTGAAATAGATTTAAATAACCCACTGCCATACTCTCTGTAATTATGTGTTGGATCTAATTGTTGGATTCAATAGCTAGACTACGAAACTCTTCCGTTCAGATATCGCTTTTGTCATGAGTATGGGCACTTTACAAAGGAAGTGTCCTCAGTTCAATCGAGAGGTTGGGGCAGTTGGTTCGAACCTCAGCTTGAATTCAAATAATGACAAAGGGAAGGCTCCTATGATTGTTGATGTGGCGGACAAGGAGAGCTTCATCCCAATCAATCCTCAAATAAAGGGAGAGGTTTGAAGAGAACCCTGAAGGAAAGACAATATGATGGGGCTTTAATCTATCAATTGGTGTGGAACCTTTAGGAGTGGATTTTCCAAGGGATAACGAGAATTTCCTCTTGAACTTGCCTTTGGAGGAAGCGTAGGTAGAGCTTATGGCTACAAACATGCCATCATAGATCTCAATTGAACCTGTTCCATTTGGGCCTTTGGTCTTGTAGGGGGAAACCTTGGTGGTCCCCATTCCTTCTCAGACTAGGATGGCTCTAGATGCTAGTAAGAGTAGTGGTACCATGCAATTTTTGGGCTTACCGCTGAAGTTTCTTAAAAAGGGGCCTTTGGAGAAGGCTTCTAAGGCAGGGCGTAAGAAGGACCTAGAGAAGGTTAAATTAACTAGTGATAATCTAGTGGAATTGGGGTTAATGAAAACCATTGACTCCCACTTTTTCAACTACCATAAATGATTGTCATTTCATGGAATGTGAGGGGTATGAATAGCATCCCTTAACAAAAGGCTATTCGAGAGATGATTAGTGTTCATTGTCTTGATATGTTTTTCTTGAAGAAACTAAGTTATTTGTGGATTGCATGTTGAATTGAGCTTCCTACGCCTGGTCTTGTGGTTCATGTAAGTGTGTTGGGGCTCATGGAAATTCAGGTGGTGTGGCTTGTTTTTGGGACCCAAGGAAGATTATTCCTCTCTAGTGGATCTCACGTCGCTCTTTTGTGTCTATGATTGCTTCTAGTTTGGACTCGGAGGAAACCTATCTCCTCACCAATGTTTACACTCCTTCTGATCTCATTGGTAAAGCTCAATTATGGTCACATGTTAGATATGTTCGATATTTAGCACCCTTGTTCTCGTGGATTGTTGTTGGGAACTTTAATGCAGTTGCTTGCCTTGAGGAAAAACTTGGAGGAAATGTCAGGCTTGATTTGTTTTCCATCCTTCTAAGATATAATATAGAGTTCCTAAATTTAGTGGATTTGAAGTCGGGTAATGGGATTTTCACTTGGAATAATAAGAGGTGTGGTGACAATGCTATCTCTGAGAGGCTTGATAGATTTCTTATTTCTTGCTTTTGGGTGGGGAATAAGTGGACCACTAGTTTTGAGATTTTGGATTGGAAAGGGTCAGATCACTGGCCAATTAAGCTTTTTATTGTTTCGTTCAAAGCTTCAAATAACTATGTGGCTGCAGGATTCCTCTCTTCATGATCTTATGAGTGGATGGTGGATTCAAGGGAGGTCAAATCATGTGGGGCTATGTATTCCTTTGCCAAGAGATTACAGTATGTGAAGTACAGACTCAAAAAGTGGAATGGGCAATGCTTTGGAAACCTTCACTTCAACAAATTGTCAGCTCAAGCTAGTTTAGATACTATTACTCGCCAGATCCAAGATCAAGGTCTTACAGAGGAACTACTTAGGAAGGAGACTACTACTGTTAAGGAACCCAAGGAATGGGAGTTGTGGGAGGATATCTTCTAGAAGCAAAAGTCTCGTGTGGGTTGGCATTAGGAAGGGTACTGCAATAATGCTTTTCTCCATTATTTTTTTAAAGCTAGAAGGATAGCAAATATTATTCCCTCTCTATTATCGCTAGAGGGGGTGCATCTTGCTTTTATGGGTGAGATTTCTAGGGAGGCTTCTCGCTTCTTTTATAAGCTTTTCTTTGAGGGTGCATCTTTTGTTGGTGGTGAGGAGAACCTTATTCTAAATTACATTCTGGCCTTAGTTTCTAATGAGATGAATGTGGATCTCATGTGTCCTATCTCACTAACGGAATTGGAAGAGGTGGTGTTCCAAATGAAAAAAGGTGGCCCCAGGCCCAGACAACTTTCCTATTGAATTATTCTAGGATTTTTGGGGGATTATCAACTTGGAGCTTCTTGAGGTGGTTCAAGAGTCATGTCACAATAAGAAAATGTTGTGGGCTTTGAATTCTATGTTTTTGGCTCTTATTCCCAAAAAGGAGGGAGCTAATTGTTTGGATAATTTCATACCTATTGCTCTATGTAATGTGGTCTACAAAATTATTACTAAATTGATTGTGGGGAGATTAAAGCCTTGGTTACACTCTTTGATTTTTAAGAATAGGGAAATTTTGTTGTTGGTAGGTAGATCTTGGATGGGATTGTGATTACTATTGAAGCTATTAACTCTATGGCGAATTCCAAGGAGAAATCCATGTTCATCAAACTTGATATGGCCAAGGATGATGACAGGGTCAGATGGGCCTTCTTGCAAAAGTTTCTCAAGCCTTTGGATTTGGCAAAGTATGGATTGATTGGGTCATGATTTGTGTTACTATTACTTCCTTTTTTGTTCTTATTAATGGTGAGCCTTCAGATTCATTTGGTGCTTCACGGGGTCTTCATTAAAGGGATCCTCTTTCTCCCTACATGTTCATTATTATGGTTGAGGGGTTGGGAAGGTTTATCAAATCTTGAGTTAATCAAGGATTGATTCATGGTTGGAATTAGGGAGGCGGGGTGTCTCCTTATTCTCACTCGCATTTTGTGGATGATACAGCTTTGATGGGTATGGTCAGGGTTCAAGAAGAAGAGAATTTAAGGAAGACTTTGGAAATTTACTTGGTTATTTATGGCCAAATGATCAATGAGGGTAATTATTAAATCTTCTTTTTTAACACTCCTCATCTTATTCAAAGCAAGATTGCTCATATTTTTGGTTTCAAATTATCTCTCTCCCTCTATCTTATCTTGGAGTCCCCATCTCGGTAGGGTCTCTCCTTTGAGATCTTTGGCAAGATATTTTGGAGAAGCTTCATAGGAGGGTTAGTCACTGTACTTTTAGGTGGCTTTCATCGACATATCGTGTCTTTTTTGAAGTCAGTTATTCAGGCCCTTCCTATTTACAGATGCTTTGTTCAGGTGGCTCCCTCAAGCTTTGTTAAGGATTTTGATGCCCATGCTCATCAATTTATGTGGGAAGGTAATTTTTCTTCTTCAAAATGGAGCCTGGTGAAGTGGGATTCTATGTAAAGGCGGAAGGAGGGAGGTCATAGACTCAAACCTATAGGTTTGAGTAGCTAGGTCCTAGCTGCTAAATTATACTAGTGATGGTGTACATGTTGGGAGCAAGATTGGGCTAGACTTTTCACTCTTAAGTATCTTCCAAGGGTGGTTTCTATGGATTTTCCTCAGTGTAGCCTTTCAGGGAAGGGGTCCATGATCTAGGATACTCTCAAAAGAGGGGCTAATCTTGTTAAACATAGTCTCTTTTGGATTTTCCATAGTGGTTCGGATGCCCTCTTTTGGCATGAATCGTGGGATGGGAATACCCCCATACTAAAAGTAATCCCTCCTTTACTACCTCTGTAATATTTTTCTTGTTGACAAAGTAAGGTGGAGGATTTTAAAACGGCTCAAGCATTGGGTCAAATGGAGGTAATGTGCTGGAAGGTTCCGTAGGAATGGTCGCAGGGCGGCACTAGGGAAGCTCGCCAGGAGCTTTCTGGGATTTTGGCTAACAGATTACGTAATTCCCCTCCTAGGAGGGATACTTTGGCTTGGGCCCAGATCTGAAAGGGAAGTTTTTAGTTGCCTCTGGCTACTTGGATCTAGATAAACAGGTGTATGGGAGGGATGGCATGCCTTGGTGGAAACTGGTCTGGAACAAATTTTCTCAGCCTAAATATAACTTCTTATGGTTGGTGGTCCAAAATAGACGCTTTATGTGGGACAATTTGTAGAAGAGAGGCTTTCAAGGCCCTTCTATCTGTGTTTTCTATAGGAGTAGTGAGTAGGATTCCCCTCACTTGTTCTTCCACAGCCCTTTTGCTCAGGAGATTTGGCACTTCTAGTGGGAGGCTTGGAATCATGTTTGTATTCATGCCTCTTCTTTGGTTGATTTCTAGGCTAGTATGGGTCATACTCCTACTCAAACCTCTTTTTCTTAAGATTGCTTGGATTATAGGCCCCACTTTTATTATCTAGAATTTGTGGTTGGAAAGGAATCATAGGATATTTCAAGGTGTGCAAATGGTGAGGGCCCAATTATGGCAAAAGATTCTTAGCAAGATCCAGGAGACCATTTTTGTGAAATGTGATTTATCAAACTCTGTGGATCCTAGTGATTGATTGTCATAAGGAACTTGAAGTTGGAGGTTGGTGGATTGGGCTCCCCTTTTGGTAGATGACCTCGTCTTACCAAGCAAAAAATTCAACGCAAGGGTAAGTGGATTCCTTCGTCTGGTGGTATCCTAAAGGTGAATATTAATGGCTCCTCTAGGGGGAATCCTAGACATGCAAGGATTGGTGGCATTGGTAGGGATAGCTAAGGAGGTACAGTTTTTTATCTTTTCTATGTATAAAGGGTAGCAGACCAATAATCTGATGGATGCTCTTGCAATTCTTTAGGCTGTGGAGAGAGGATGCTCTATTGTTTGGAGATAGATAACCTGTGAGTCTAATTCACATATTATTGTGGATATGCTAAATGATCAGATGTTGGAGGAAGCCAGCTGGCAATTGGTTTTGGTAGTTAAGCAAGTTTTGAGCTTATGTAGTTCATTGGATTTTATCTCATTTCGTCATATTCCTAGGGAGTGGAACAGAGCATCTGATTTCCTAGCCAAGTGGGCTTTGGAGCATGAGGAGGGTTAGGATGTTAGCACGAATAGGTCCATTTACCTTTGGATCTTGCAGTGGATCTGGAAAAAATCACTATGGAAGATAGGAATATGTAATTGGTTATGTTTGGGGTTCCTTTGGGGAATCCTTGTTGACTCTTGGTATTTTTTGTATTTTCTCTTGATTCTTTAATAAATCTTTACCGCCTTTTAAAAAAAATAAAAATACAAAATCAAAATTATTGAGTCCTCTCTCCTACTCAACAAAATTTTACAATATACATTATACTTGCTTAAATAATGAGTTCCATACTCTTTAACACATTTCTTATTTATCTTAACATCACTTACCAACTACTTGATTGAACTTGAGATCAACAACCAACACAAGCTTGCTCTGACATATTTTGTTGCACTTCATAAATTCTCAAGATGAACAAATTCCACTAAGGCATATTTTCCAGACCAACCTTACCTTAAGATTGTCCTTTATTTTTAATGCATTAGGATGCTAACTTGAGATCAACAACTAACTCGGGTTTACTAACATACTTTTTTATACTTTAATAATTCTCTAGATGCATAAGTTTCAGTAAGGTCTCTTTCTTGGGCAAGAACCACTTTAAACTTTTTCTTTATTTGGATCTTGAAGGTGAAAATCAATGGCTATTGCATCTTTTAGTATTCTACTTTAGAGGCCTCAAATGTGTAGGATTGAACTGTGTAAGCTTGTTAAAGAAATAAATGATAAGCATAAGGCTTTACTATCTTTGATAGAAAAACTTTATATAAAGTGTAGCAATGGTTAGATAAAGATAGAGATTGATACTGGGAATGTGTTTGAAGCACATTTGTCAGATAAAACTTCTCAAAATACCAAGCACAATTAGATGGTCTCTTACATAGAGTATATTAGTATATTTATTTTAGAAAATTTATGTTGAGAGATATTTTGAAGGCCTAAATTTTATTTACGTCAAAATTCAGCAAAAAATGTCATAAATATTTATTTTTATTAGTTTAAATAATAATTATTTATTTACTTTATATTTACTTGGGAGTTATTCTATTATTATATGGCATCACTAATATTATGTTTATTATTAAATATTAATATTTTGACATGGAAACCACCACCAAATTTAAGGTAAAATTTAAGTTTTTATTTCACAATCATGACATTAGATGCTTCTCTCCTCTAGTACCATACCATTGCAAGATACCTCTCAACATAATTAGATGAAGATTTAAATCAATAGTAATTAAGGGTTATAATAAACTAATGAAAATTAGAAAAATGATGAGTAAAAAACCTTAACAAGGAAACATGGCTTCAAACAAATAGTGTAATTAAAATTACTATACTTAGCATTTGGATTATCCTAATAAACATTTGTGATTGTATAATTATAAATAGAATAGCATATGAATGGCTTACTATTGCTTACCTCTCAATGCCATCCTTTTCTTTTTCTTAAAGTAAAATAGAGTTGTTCATTGTCATCCCTCAATTTGTTGATAGAATGCCCTCAATCAAGGGAAAATATTATTCTTACTTGGTGTCCCATAAGTCACCCCTACTATCCCCCTTAACCTTTAGTGAGTTGCTTGTGTAACTTAAAGTCATGGAGAAGCATTTGTTGGTGGAATTTATAGCTAATTAGCATACTAGTTTGACATTATTGAAATTTATCATAACAAAGGATAAAGGTGAACAACTTAATTTTTTAAGTGCAATTAGAGAATTTTTTGCCCTAACAATGCTAGCACATATTTACAATCAAGCTTATGCAATGGGATTTATAAGATGTGTTTTTTTTTTTTGAAATTTTTTAAGCCTCGTAATTGGGTTGTGGAGTAATTCATACCCCAAAAAATCTACTAGAATTTTATATTTTCACATTGACTTGCTTTTTAATTGTTTTTTGTTTGATATTTGTCATATACTAATATGTTCTCATGTTTGGAAGGACACAAGGAGCCCAACGCCCTAATGATTGAGTGATATTAGTAACATTGAATGACACCTTGAGCTAAAACATTAGTGAGATAAATCTACAATTGTAAATCCACATCAAATGATATGCCAATAACATTGAGAAAATATTGACAATTTTAGTTAATAAATTAATTATTCTTCTATCATGTAACTATGGATTTATTTTAGCCAATAGTGGCATGGTGTGATGGTTAAGTTGTTGTATTGTTGTTCTTGCCATCAAGGTTCAAACCCCATTGGGGTGTAATTGTTGAGTGTTTACATTGGGCGTGAGGTCCCCCATTTGTGACCTCACTGGTTCATAGCTCTGGGTCAAAAGCGTTTACCCCTCTTTAAAATAAAAACTATGGATTTATTTTAGCTCTTGAATATGAATGTTATATCTAAGCCAATTGATATAAATAATTAGCTCCATATGAGATACAATATTTAGCTCCTTAAGAACAACTTAAAAATTAATATTTTACTTTTCAAGATGTGAGTATTTGTAGCTAATGCCTATTTTTTCACACAATGCTATTCACATTAGTTAACTAGTGATTAACAATTTTCAATTGACCCTTGTCTATCCTATCATGTGAAATTTGTCGATTCGTACCTAACAAATGCTTATGATATGTATCAAAATCTCTTTTAAAAACTAATGCAATTGATTTCTAACTATTAAATTTCATTCAATTGTTACAACTTGAAAAATCCCATATTACAATCCACCTATGCAAGCCCTTAAATTAAAAGATTCTAATATATAACATTTAACAAGCTTGGAAAATGAAGTATAACTAACTTAAAATACAATCAATTTATCTTAATTTTTAAACTTTTCTTTTATTGGTATCTATAAATCTTAGATCTCAACAAATAACTTAATGATTTTATTAGAAAAATTAGACATTAAAGAACATCAATTTTCATTAAAGTTTACTTAATTTCTCATTTACTTTCAATTATCAAGAAACGTATTTTAAATATAACCAATTAAAAATCACTTGATAAAGTGTTTAAATCTTCTTAAACACATTACAATCTTAAAAAAAATTCCTTGTCTAAATTCCAAAATAATAAATATCCAAGACATGTGATTAGAACCACATCAACTCATGCCAAGAAACATTTGCCAAAATTTTATAGATGACCCCCAATATTGTTGTTGGTCCTCAAATTTCAAGCTTAGCTCCATCCTACTCCCTAGGGATGACCTTCGAATCCAAGTAGGTATTGCTGCCCCATACAAATCCATTAGGTCCTCAAATTTCAAGCTTAGCTCCATCTTGCTCCCTAGGGATGATCTTCAAACCAAGTAGGTAGAGTTGCCACATACAAATCCATTAGATCCTTTTTAACGATATAAAACTCATACTGGAGCCAATCCATTATATGTTGTTTCTCAAACATCTAATGGCAGGATGGACTTGTTCAGTTTCAACTATTATTTAACAGCATGATTCACACATCTCAGTTTATTCAGCGTCAACTCTTCCTACATTAGTGAATGCCCTCATTAGATCATGGAAACAAAAGAAAACCAAAACGTTGATGATGGTTCACAGAGTGTGATCTGAAACATTGATGAAAAAAGTTTCACACAATTAACAAACTGAACAAGAAGATGAATTGTAAAAACTTGCTATCAATGAAAAGAAAAATCATCAAAATATGTTTTTTTCATAGCCATCTTATTTTTAAACACCTGTGTACCCTGTGTACTCTTCCAACCAAATCATTTCAAATCCAACTCGGCACCTTAAACCTTTTATTGCCAAATGACGAGAGCAGTGTACGAGATGCTTTGGCGAATCAAGGGCCGAAAGTATTCTTACACCAAATCATTTCAAACTCAACTCTGCACCTTAATCCTTTTATTGCCAAATGACTAGGGCAGTGTGCGAGATGCTTTGGCGAATCAAGGACCGAGAGTATTCTTTAAGGATGCAAGACTGTTGAAATCATCTTGTCTGCTCCCTGTACCTTCGTCATCGCTGTTGCTTTCTGCATCTCCCCCATTTTCCATGCCGCCTTGTGAAATAGACTGTTCGAATACAGCAATGCAGACGAATATTTCGAGGTCTTAATACCATGAATTACCTGGGCAAATCGTCTGCAAACAAATGAGTTGTGCTGCCCGAAAAACTCATCTACACTGCAGAAGAAGTGAGCAGTGGTAGTTCGTTTCTGTCTGATTTCGATTGAAAAGCGACCGAGAATGGATTATCAATACACAAGTGAAGCACCTGGTACGAGGGCTCTAGTTTGTACTGTATCAATTTATTGTTTTATTTATTTATTTTTCTAAATATTTGTCAAGAACATCTGTTAACCCCTCATTTATATTTTTAATGTAAAATAAAATTAACCACTAAAATTATTTATTTTATTAAATGTGTAATGTAAATAAAATATAAACCATATAATAAAAAATATGGTTAATGTACAGGAGGTATATAATCTAACCCGAAGCATACATCTAACAAATGAAATGCCTTTGTGACTGTCACGATGGATTGTGTTCGGAGGACTTAAGGTTGGGCTTGTAAATCACGGAACTAGCATGGATGTCGGTGCGGAGATGGTGCAATGGGGAGAGAGGAGGGAAGAGAGGGGATAGAGATAGAGGCGGAAAGGGGCAGACATAAAGAGAAATAGAGAGATGGAGAGGGGGGAGAGAAATATAAAGAGAGAATAGGGGCAAATTGAAGGAGATAATAGAGGGAAAGATAGATGAGAAACTGAGTTTAGATCAGCTGTTGTGTACCAACAATCTAAAAATGGCATATGTTAATAGAGAACTACACTTGAGACAGCACATCATTTGCTTAGAGAACCTATTATTCACCCTTTAGACCTCTTCGGCACACCCATTGCACATTGAAACGCAATTGCTAGTACTATGTTGTCTTTCTAACCTTGGATAAAATCTAATTTTCTTCAAGCTAATCACAAGGTTTTATGTCAACTTCAGCAAGGGTAACTTTCAAAGCAACATTCATCTTATCAGAACCTCCTAGGAATGCTATTAGGAAATGACCAAATTACATTAATGGTTCCATAACAAAGCTGTCCAATATTTTTCTTTTTTCTTTTCTGTTTCTAAATTTTACTGTGCAAATCACTTCAGTTCATTGTATGCAACTACATAATTCTGCAAACTGTTTTCAGATTGTATTAAAAATCTGCAAAGAATATTGCACTCAGAGCATGTTGAATATTGTTTGAATAGCTTTTATGACATGCACTAAATGTTTTTAAAATGAAATGTGTTTAGGTATTGGTTGTGGTTTTTTTATAACGTAATGTACACAGGCTCTGTAACATGCATTGAGATAATCGGTATTCAAAGGTATTTTTTTCCATGTTTTTACATCATTTGAAAAGAACATCTTGGCTCCTTATTTGCAGGTTTTCAAAGTTTTCATTTGGTTTTTGTTTTTTGCTTTATGCCATACACTCAAGTGTAGAATTTCTTATCTATAAAGCATCAGACAACACTATTCCTTTTAATGTGTTGTTTTTGCAGAATATAAAATTACATGATGATTTATTAGAATTCAACTGTAGAGTTTCAAGTCAATTTTCATCAGCCCATATTTCATAAATAGTGATTCACAAGAACCCGTTTCTATGGCCATTCCTTTCTTTCACATAAATAGTACCAAAACAGTCCTTACTCTTTGCCAACAGATGAGACCAGAAAGAGATGAGCAATATTAGTCTTATGGCAGTCAGTAATTTCTGATAATGACCAAAGTAACTGTATTCAGAATTTCATTGTTAAATCTTTATAAAGACAGTTTGATGGACATTATGTGCTAAATTCATTATATAATAATGAGAGCAAGCTGAAAAAAATAAAGTTTCCAACCTATCCATGTAAAACATTGATTCTTGGTGAGTCCATCAGCAAGCTTTATAAAAACCAAGTAACACTAACAGAAAAAGCTACAACATGTTCCCCTAACGGCGTCGAGGCCTAGACCAAGATGCCTTGTTACAGTTTAGAACAATATGGCAATTAGATTAAAGACTTTTCAGTGAATGAAATTCCACTGCATCAAAAAATATCAAAGAAATGAATGAAATTATAAACACAAACATGAAGCACACTAGTGATGCAACCTATAAAATTAGCAACAAACAAAACAGAATATAACCTAGACTTACGGTAGATAGAAGCAAGAAATACACCAGAAGAAGACTCAGATATTTACTGATTGTGAAAATATACAGAGGAATACTAAACAAGCAAATCACTCCCAAGCGTAAAAATGCTAACTGGATTGATGAATGTACATATAGTCACAATTTGTGGAGATTTTCACAAACACGTTTCATGCAAATAAATATTAACAGTTTCCATACAGAAATAGGTGGGACCTAAATATAAAGAAAACTTTCAATGACGAGGTATTAATAGTTTTACACATTTTGATGCTAGAAACAAGTTTCCAGCCTACTCTCTTAAGTATGCTCTAAAGACTGGCCTCCAGCATGAAAGAACAGTGTCCAATAACTATAAATACTAGGAATTGCTGCAATTCCTATCCATAATGGATTCCTGGAGAGTACCTGCTTGACAGATAAACCTAGAATAACTATCCTGAACTAAATCCACTGACTAATGAAATGTAACCATGCTGCAACACGGAATTCAAAGAAACCTGCCTCTCAAACTGAATCAGGCTCGATGATTATACTCATTTACATAAGACGCTACCTTTACACACATGGGTTCCAATCGTCCCAGAATACACAGTTGTACTATCTTATAGAAGTTCCCAATCTGAATCACAATGTTCAGTGCTATGATTTTTGTCAACATCCGCAACCTCATAAAAGGAATTAGATGCTGAAATATCAATGCTGCGAGCTCCATACCAGTATGCTGACTGCTCACTTTCATCCTGTGATAAAGGTAACTTCATGAATCATACTTGGAATGGCAGCATATAAACTACAGATCAACATTTATAAACTAAAACTACAGGTTACAAAAATAGTAATTTCATAGGAAAAAAAACATCAGAACTTAAACTCTTAATGTTGCCAAAGGAATACCACAGTATTATTGAACTTGGAGAATTGAAGATGATCTGCACCGAAAGGTTCAACAGCTTTAAGGACTGTTACTCCATCTTTAGCATTTGAATACCTTTTCTCCTTGGTTTCTGGTAGATCCTCCAAGACCTCCAATGACGTTTTCCCTACAATTATCTATTGTCTGTTAGTATGAGATATTAAATAATAAATATTAGTCACAACCTAGGCAAACCATGTTCTATATGTCTGAATCTAACTCACAGAAAGCTCTAATAAAGCAGTTTTCAGTTTCACAGTAAACCAAGATTCCATTTTGAAGTCTGATTAACTCAAGATAAAAGAGATCAATTTCTTTAACCATGAAAATAGGGTTACTTCACATTTACAGGCCGTAAAGTACTATTGGTAGCAACCTACAGACTGGATCCCCCACCAATGGCTTGAAAAAAATAAAACGGGAGAACATTGATCAACTACCAAGAATGGGTTTCATTGAAGTTCAACAGGCATACATCAGAAGAAATTGAGAAGGTACAAAGATCACCACAGCTTCATATTGTGAGGAACATATTTCCCAGGTTCCCTTAAATTGAGACCATATCCCTCTCAGACAAAAAAGTGTAGGAAAAAATGCAGATATAATGGTAATTTTGAGTTTGATCAAGGTGGGCTCAACTCTATCTCACATCTTCCATCACAACTGTGCACGAAGTTGTATCCTCAGATGAGTCTGTCAAAGAAGTGTTCTTGAATGGAATGTCAATAAACTTGATTCTAAGATAAAAATGGTAATTCTGAGTTTGTTCAAGGTGGGCTCAACTCTATCTCTTATCTTCCATCATGACTCTACACCAAGGCGTGTCCTCAGTCAAGTCCATCAAAGAAGTGTCCTTGAATGGAATGAGCTTATGTGGTAGTGTTAAACTTTACTTCTATGGAGCCTCATTATGCACCTTTGTATTTCAAGATTCATTTTTTATTATTCTAAGGTGACTTGAGATAGGATTTCACATTAGAGTTTACTGTTTTCTTCATCTTCATCTTCACTGTAAATATCAAGATAATCCATGCAGCTATATTGATCAAAAGTTCTGTGAGCTGAACTTGAAAGATTGTTCTATTCCTAGCTATCCCTTTTTTAAAACCACCTCGTCCATCTTTATATAAAAAAGGCTACTAGGCTTCTTGGTTTTGTATGACAATTGAAAGCTGTATTGAAAAATTTCTTATGAGATTCTAATTGTAATTTAGAAATGTACAATTTTGTAACAAATATCCCTGTGCTTTTGTGTGAGCTAGTTTTAACAGTTTGTGCATTATTTGATCTTGTGACCGTGCTAACTTCATCCAAATAGGAGATAATTTAGAAAAGTAGAGGCAAGTCCTCATGATAAGAAGATACAATCTACTAAATAGTCACAGGACTAGCTAAGTATTTCAAGCTTGGGCCTGAAATGAGCTAGCTTTTCCCAGACTTTTCATTCTCCTGTAAAATGAATCTTTCCCTGGTCAATAGTCTGCCTACCTAATAAGTGTCAAAAACACAAAATATTCTAATACCCGGCTAACTGGATCCAAATAATGAATAAATGATGAACAGGAAACCATCATTTGAAATGAGTTCACCGCTTATCTTTTCCAGAGACTCTCACAGCCATAGACAAAAGCATGCCAAACATTTTTTCGGCCAGAAATCAAATGGTTTTACTGATTTTTGCAAGTTATAAGTAGCTGGTTACAATATATGAGATAAAAAGAAAAATATATCATTTGTATCGTTTTCTTCTATTTTTCTTTCAAAGAAGCTTCTACGCCACACAAATGCATACCAAGAATTTCTCAGCAGATTTCAGATGTTTAAGTGACTCCTACATGTAGAAAATAGCAGAGGATCCAGAAGTTATTGAAAGAACTGATTGAGCAGCCAAATTTTAATGTATCTGAAATGAAAGGCACATCAAAGCATGGACTTCGGTCCAAACACGTTTGCAATCCAATATATACCAAACACTTACAAATAGGAAGTCTATCTTTCAATTTCTTTGCTGTTATAGGGGTTTAAAAAATGCAAAATCTTGGGTAAAAAATAAACAATGAAACTTTTTGGGAGAGTCAAAGAAGAGTAAACTGGTTCAAGTACAACCTTGTCATAAAACTCAAAAGTACTCTACTTTGTAACAATACACTTATAGTTATAGATGTAACCCACCAAGCAAATTTGGCATTATAGGCCATTGTAAAATCTAGAGGGAATGAAATAAATTGAGGATGCATTGCTTCATCGTGTACCAATTCTTGGGATTTTTTTGCATTAACTTGCCTTTTTCTAATTGTTGTCACTTTGTGCACCCCTTACCTTTTCCACTAGTTATAACCAGTCTAAGAGATTTACGTGGGTTCATCCATGTCAAAATGTGTCTCTGATGTTTGTAGTTCCCCTCCCTATGCTTCAGTTAGTTTCCCAAAATCAAAATCAAAAAAAATTGGCCAAGTTAGGGAGGTGATCGAAGCTTTTAGGTCAATCAAAACTCCTCTGTCAGAGATTCCTAGTCCATCAGGAACCTATTTCTAAAAGGCTGTCAACGGTTTCATGGGTACCGAGAACCTCATAGGTTCCTAGTTCTTAAGGAGCTTCCAACAAGTTCCTTCCCAAGCCTAAGCCCCAATACTGCCAATGGCATGATGGAAAAGATAACAGTTTGAGGGTCTGGGGGAACAAGGAACCAATGGTTCCTAATTCTGATCTTCGCCCCTAACATTTCAAAGCATAAGGCTTGGAGCAAATTCGCAATACCAGAAGCAAAACCAGGGTCAAAGGTTCCATAGGAACCAAGAACTAATGATTCCCAATTCCCATGAAACCCCTGACAAAAGACAGAGACATGGTAAAAGGTTCCATAGGAACCAAGAACTAATGGTTCCCAACTCCCACGAAACCCCCAACAAAAGTTAAGGCAAGCAGTCGGAGGTTCTATAGGAACCAGGAACCAATGGTTCCCAGTTCCTGTGGAACCCTTGACAAGGGTTCCTGAAAGATGCCAAGGTAAAAAGATAAGTTTGAAGGTTCCATCTGAACCAAGAGCCATGGGTTCCCAGTTCCCATGGAACCTCCAACAAAGGTTCCTGAATGTTAGAGAGGCAAAGGCATGGTCAGAGGTTCCATAGGAACTAAGAATCATTGGTTCCCGATTCTTATGGAACCCCTAACAAAGGAAAGCAAGAAAAGAGAAAGAAATAATCATAGGGTTCTTTGGTTTCAAGTACCAAAGGAACCTCCAATAGGTTCCCAGTTCCGACAAAAACCTTAACAAAGCAACGAGGTAAAGTAAAGGTGTTGAAGGCAAATGAAGAGCACGACAAAGGCAAGGTAAAAGGATTAAGTGATTGGTGGTTCCATAGTTTCCGAGAACCTATGACGGGTTCTAGTTCCCAATAAGGCAAAGGGCACCAATAGTTTGGGGATGAAAAGGTTGAGCAGTTCATAAAAACCAAGAACCAATGCTTTTGAGAGCCCAATTCCTATGGACCCTCATCAAAGAAGCAAAAGCATCGAGGTGGGAACATGGAGGAACCAAGGAAAAGAAGGGAGGAAGGAGAATACAAATGAACAAAGATAACGCCAACACTGTTTTTTGCGCCTACCTCCTCTACAACATGATTACTCCCGCAACTACCATTTTCCAATCCATAGAGCCTTGTAAGGAGTTTTAATTGCATTTTTGGCACGAATTGAGGGGGGAAAGCGGCACCATGCTACATTTATGATTTGCAGACCTCCTTTTTGTTAGAGCCCATCCCCAAGTCACATTTTGTAGTGGATTTTGTGGGCACCTCTACAAATTCATCAACGTTGAAGTACATGTGCCTTCCTGTTGCTTCTTAGCCATCTTGATCACTTGAATTCTAGGAAAAGATATAGGTTATTCGGACTCATTTGAAAAAAAAAAGAAGGGATCTCTTATTTTCAATTTTGTTTCTTTCAAAGACTTACATACTCTACCATTGTAAACAAGCTCTATGCCTCTGGATTATTGAAATTGTTAATTTTTCACCTCTTTCACTCCTGGCACTTTGTGTGAACTTGCTTACCTCTATGTCTAGATGAATGTTTAATATCTTCTAATTTGTATGTTGTGTTAATCTTGTTTGCAAGGGTTAACTGTGGGTCTTCTTTTCCTCTTAGTGCTTGTCAAAATCCATTCTCCATACACACCTTTAGAAGATGATATAATAGAGAACAATGTGAGTTCTTTTAGCAGTTTGATAGATTATTTGTGTTGTAGTGGGTAGGAAGAAAATCACTTTAATTTAGGTGCATCACCACCCTTTCTCCTTCATACATTCCTTCTTCCCCTTTTCCTTTGAAAATCAGTAGAATAGGATTAACCTATAGGTATATTCAATGTTGGATTGGTTCAACACATGCATCTAGGTTTAGAAAGGAACCAACCTTCTCTAAAGGTCTAATCTCATCTATAAGGTCCCACAACTCGATATTAGAATTATAGTTAGTTGCTATTTTAATGCTCATCTCTGTAACGGCACTTGTCGTGCCTATTTGTTTGCTTCCGTTTCTGTCCATTTCTTTCCACTTCTGTCCATGTTCGCCTATAATCACGTCTCTGTGATTATTGTGCCTCCTGCATTGTATTCTATTTATTCATTCTTTCATGTTAATAGATTTACTCGATTATTTTGAAACCCATATGCTCTTGCATCTGTATTACCTTCCACTACCAGTCATGCGGGCAAACACATTGGAACCAGTCCAAACATTAGAACTCAATGAAAACTATTTGTTCAGTATCAACATCCCACAAAAGTCTGAAGCAGAACAAGCATCCACAAGGCAGGTTCAGTAGCCACCCGAAAGTCTACAACCAATACCACACCAAAAACCCGCAAAGCCATAACTTAGCCAATTTTTATCCTCTCTTTCACCAAATTGGACCTACAAACACTCATTAAGCTCCTCTACAGGGTGACATCATTAGATTTCCCAAATTATATTTAAAAATCCTCTGAAGCAGCTAACATAACTAACACTACCAAAAACCAAAAGCAACTGGAAACTTTTTTGGTTGATGCAAGATTGCTTGTGGAAGCAATGTTCCTGCATCACATGGATGCAGACTAAATTCGACTACTTATCATCCCTATTTGTCAAGAAAGTATTTTTAGCTTTCAAATGTAATAGAGGCGTTTGCAATGAAGCAAGATGCAAGATAAGATTTTTGAGTAGTCTACTTTATTAGACTATCGGGTACGTATAGAGTAGCAGTTAAGAACAACCAATGAGCTCAACAGCTCCATGTAGTATTCCCACTCTTCAACATACTCCTAGGCTCTGACACAATCATAATGAAAACTTATTAATCAGAACAAATGCAGCATAAAAGCAGCAGTTGTCTAATAGCAATATTCTTTGATGATGACCTTGTTTTCAGGCCTGTTGAATTAAAGGATCTTCCAAGGACTATACAAGGCCCAGGAAGTTTAGGCCATGCTCAATGTATGTCTATTTAAATCCAATCTTTGGACCTCATAAACAAGTCAATCTTTCTGTGCCTGAAAGCTAACAGGCACTCATGAGTATTTATGTTCTATATATGCTTACCTTCATATAAAAGCCACCAAGATTGGAAATTGCAATAAATAATGTCAATTAATGGTGTGCTCCATTTAAACATTTGATTTTATCTTATTACATAAAGATTTAAATACGGATTCTATGTCATGTGTTTCATCAAATTTCAGCAGTAAAAGATCACCATCTATTCATAGTGAATAAAATGGACATATTGACAGAATCTAGTTAATACAAATCCATCCTAATATAGGAATGACAAAAAATCGTATATAGAAAGCCTTTGAGAAAGAATGGTTTCTTATAATGATCTAATTGCCAAGAATTCTAAAGAAAACAAGACATGAAGAAAAGCAGCAAAAGAAAAAAGACATATAGAATTATACCCATTTCATCATGTATAGATCCTTTCAATTGAATTGACTTATGCTGTTGTTCCATCATAGGATTAGCCAAAGCAAGCAATAATTTATGTACGTCATGTGCATCATCAGTACAATTGTCAGGTTCTAGAGTAAGAGTCACAGACTGCTTCTCTGCATCCGATGTTTCTTGAAGACATGGAGGTGGTGTCTGCCTTGATGTGTTTATGGATGATAAGTCAGAGTCTGCATCTTGAGGATTGCATTGAAGGCTCTTATGTAATGTCTCACAAGATGCAAACACAACATCAGGTTCTTTCTCATCATTAGCAAAATCTTGCTTCAAGTTATAAAGGTCCACAGACTTTGTAATCAACAAATTATTTTTTTCAGGATTTGGCTTGGGCTTTTCTGAAATGATGAACTTTTCCTCTAAATCAACAGTTATAATAGAAGATAAACTCTTGATAGCAACTTCAGGAGCTGGAGGCAGGATTTCCTGTATAACTTCTGCACATATTTTACGTACATTTGCCCCTGCAATGCTCACCTGATTTTCTACATACTTAGTTGTCTCCTGCAATTTCATAATATCTGTGATTAAATGGTTGATTAATCAGATGAATAGGCAATTAAGCAGGTTATGATACAAACATCTTTAAGGTATACCTACTAACAGAAAAAAGAGAGATCATTCCCACCCATTCCTACTTTTCACATCAGCAGCCAACCAAGAGTTATGCCTTAGTATATAGCAACATTAGAAATATGGGCATCCACAACACAGATGAATGTTTCTTTGGTATACCAAACATTGTCGAAATATGAGACATGCCCACATCAGCAAAAATATGTAAATGAGAACATCATGTATTGTGTGAAAGACTTAAGTTTCAAGTGTTAACCTGTATTAAATGAGAGGGGTTTTTATCCACCTCTTCACAAATGTGCTCAAATTTTTGGTACATTCGGTCAACCCATGATAATCCTTTCGAGGAGACACTGGATTCCACTATGATAGAACCGTCAGGAATCATGCTGTAAAATTGTTAGCTGCCCTATATTGTTTAATCTTTTGTGTCCTCAATTACCTGCAAATAACAAGCAATTACTCCATGAACCAAATTAAAACAATATTCTAATGGAATAAAAAAAAAAGTACTATTAGAGTATTACATAATTTGCATGGAGAGTTGAACCAACTGTAGACAAACTCACTGGAGTGTAAAAGACTTCAACAAGCTTAAGTGCAGAATAAAAACAATTGAAATGGATAAAAATATGGTGTCATGCAAAACAAAGTTAAAGAAAATACTTAAGAAATCTAGGACACCGTTCAAATAATAAATGCCTTCTCTTGAGTATTTGGTCTTTTCAGAGGTTTATGTTTCTCTGGAACTGTATGGTGTTGGTCTACAATCATTACATCCTCACCATAAACATACACACACAGCTCCAAAACCAAAATATTGATGGTAGTTATGGCAAATCTATACTGCTTTATAGTTTATATCAATCAAACTAAAAGTGTGTTTGTTTGCATTTCCTTTGATGGTACAACTTGAGTAGGTCAGATGTTAAAGATGTGTGTACTCCATATTAAAGGTCGCAAGTTTGAATCTGGAGGGGGGTAGGATTGTATATCTTAACGAACAATATATAAGGTAAATGGAAAAAACAATCCCCTTGTTAAATGTTTGAGGGTGGTCTCATTATCTCATACACTAATTTGGTGTCTCAAATGGCAGTGACCCCTAAAAACTTACCTTTACCACTTTTACCTTTCTAAATACATCCATTCACACATATGCTTCTTTTGCTCACACAAGAGAGAGAAAGAAGTCAATAAATTTTTGGTGTGATAAGCTAACTTGATAATGGTAAGAGGGTTCTGTTCTAGCACAAGAAAAAAGTAACATTACACAAGGAATCTGATGAATTCTCTAAAGTTCCCTTCAATATTTGAAAGAAAGTTCCTTTCCCATTCAAATGTCTACTCCATGTCTATATTTATTATTTGTTTTCATACAAATACAGAATACCTGCATACTTTCTGCCAACATGCTTGAAATTTGTACCATTTATTTTCAACCGCATTTTTGTCAATTTAACACAAACTATATCTTCAAAAACTCTCCCACAGTTTTGCTTGCCAAGTTCCTTTTCCAGTTTCCCTGACTTTCCTCTGAGGTGTTATGATTTTTCTGGAAACTAAGGTAAAGAGCTCCAAATCATTATACAGCGTGTCTCTGTTCCTAGATCATATGACAAACAAGCTTAGCATATGCTTTCTTCCCATATTTTTCTTTGGCCTCTTCTATCTTACCAATTTACAGCTAAGATATCAATATTCATTTAAATAGACTGAAGTTGATTTTGCTTCCAAGGAACTGCTGCCTTCACATAGTTTACATCCTGTGCTCAATTGGTGATTGGAATTGTACCATTCTTCTTATCTTTAGGTGTGTGCCTTCAGCTCTTCTTTGGGCCTAGAAGAATCTTATTCCTACACATTAAAACAATCTTTCCCGTGAAGATAGTTCCAGAAGCACACAATCAAAATCTTATTCCTGGTGTCTTCCAAAACACCACCCATTTGTCAACATGTTTTCTATGGTGGACGAGCATGTTTGGTATATAGCTCACATTTTTTGATGTGATGTTCTCAGCTCTTAGGAAGTCTTCCATTTACAGTGTAAAAATGGCCACTTAAACATCATGGGGCTGATGTACTAGGGGAGAGTATGGTTAAAATTTCATGCCTGCTTGTTATAAATAAGGATTATACCCCATCTTATGTAAATATAATTTCTATTATTAATAAAAACTCCTATTGGAGACATTTTTGGAGCATAAATTCATCTTTCGGTGTATGCCTTCAGCATAAATCTCATTCCTGTTGTGTGACAAAACACAACCCATCTTAACAACATATTTTATAATGTAAAGAAAATAAGCTTTTTTGGTGTGAAGCTCATATCTTCTAATATAAAGTCCTGCACTCTGATGTCTTCCATTTATGGCAGAAAAAAACCACATATACATCATGGAACCCACATACTCGGGAGATTATGAATAGGGTTTCATAGAAGAGTATCTTTGAAAAACTCGCAGGACTTGCCAAAAACTCACATATTTGCCCATCAACTCCACTGGACTCGGGAATTAAACCAATTGAACTTGTTTCGTTGGAAAGGCCTCATGACTCAGAATCTTATTGATAAAAGTTAGAAACAGTCTTAACACTACAGTATATAATATATACCAACAATGCATATATTTATGATTCAGTAGTCATGATATATCTGGGTATATATCATTTACACATTACTGGACTACAATTCCAGTTTTTTCCCACGAAAGAAAAAATCGAGCATTAGCCACCATGGAAAAGACTACACTGAAAACAGCAACCTCTTCTATTACACAAATATTAACCACGAAATATGAAAAAGGCCACTATCCCCCAAAAATTACAGAGTGTAGAGCTCTTGTAGGAACTGCATGGATAAAACTTATCAAAAAAGGAAACATGGGACGGACTTCCTCTCAGAATCAATCACCCACAATATAATAAGATCCCTCATACAGGACCCGGCTACTTGCTGGGAATTTCATTTCTTATGAACAGGGTTCCAAAATAATGATGTCTATAACAAACAAAATTGAAAAAAAATACCCAACATTCTTACACCCTGAGGCCAAATCCACCATTGCATGGTGAAACATCTTTTTAAGAACATTAACTCTAAAGAAAATAAGTTTTGCAAGTGCTGGAAAAACAATAACTAGTGCACAGCCTCTTGACATGGCAACTTTTGTATGGAAATGCCTAGATATATATACAGTGAAATGACAGATATACAAAATGCAGTTTGACTCGGTTTTACATAAGTTTAAACCATTACAAATTTAATATGCATCCCTCCTATTAGAGAATCTTCCATTACAAATTTACTATGCATACTTCCTAGTAGAGAATTTTCCATCACAAATTTATTATACATGCTTTCTTGTAGACAATCTTCCATTGGCATTGTCAATTGGCTTTTGAGTGAGCTTATGCCTTCAACCTGAAATGTAAAAGGGTTTTGCTGCATAGTGAAGTTCTAGAACAAACTCTCCTGCATGAATTACATATCTTAAATGCCTTAGCCCCTTATTCTATGTCAATAAAATTATCATGGCATTCCATAGACTACATAGCTTTCTTGCTTGTTGCTCCTAGTCTACTTTGTCGATTTCATCATCTTATGAGCTCAAAATGTGCATGTAACAAGAATTGGCATGATCACAAATTTCTGATGCACTTTCAACAAACAATATAAGATATCTAATGATGTGGCAAACAAAAACATATTCATATAAGATATTGGATGTAAATATCGAAAAAAAATGTGTTACTGGATCTGCTTACAGACTGGATGGATCTAATTCCAATTTAAATTGGATCTGTGATTCGGTCCAATCTGCTTGTGGATATAGGTAGGATGCAGCAAAATGGGGTTGGGTTCGTCTAGGAAGAACCCAGGTGAACCAAGGAAGGATCAGAGGGAAACTAGGTGAACCCAAGGCGAATCTGTCCATTTTTCTACGTCTTTTTTTAAATTTACATCTTTGACTTTGCCTTTTAAAAAATTATGAAAATGGTGGGCACCATGAAGGTCTGTGTGGTTTTGAAGGTCTTCATTTGGGCTTTGTGTCAAGGGCTCTGCCCCTCAACCCCACCCTATATCGCGACAGGGAACGTATCAAGGGCACTGCCCCCGGACCCTTCAAGGGGTGCCACCTCTCAACCCCAATGGGAAGACTGCCCCCAAACCCCCACAAAGTTGTGGGATATGGAGCCAAAACAAACTAGCTCAGATGCTTCCACTTTCCAACATGTTGCACTTGAGAGGAGTCTGAAAGCAAGCACACTTTTAGTGCAAGCGGCAATAGCATTGCTTGTGTTTCTTCAAGTGTCTCTATATAATCTAATGACAATGATGTTGATGGTTTAGAAAATCCATATGACGCTGAAAATTGATAGTTAAATTTGATATTATTACTTTAATATTGAAATTGAAGTTTGGGCAATGAATATTTTATAATTTCTATCATTTAATCTTTTAAATAACAGTAGAGTTTATGATGATTTTGTTGATTATATTATGCTATGTGGCATTCCAAACTAAATTCATGCTTTTATATATATATATAGCATGAATTATATATATACACCAAATCCATGAACCCAAACCAGGATCTATACCAGAACTGGTAACTTAGCAAAAAATTAACAGATCTACTTTCTACCATAGTCATAAATTCATAATCGTCTATATGTTTTGCCACTGTATTTCCCTTTTTCTTGCTTGTACACTGCAATGCTCCTAAACAGAAATAATATTTAGCTAACTCCAGTGAGTAATCACGAATATGTAGCTCTTAAAGTTTTCAATATGTCATAGAAATTACATTATACCATACACAATTGATTCCTGGAGATTAGCATCCTGTAACTGTATTAATTACAATCCCATCGCACGTCATTTCTTCAATTTAAATCACTGCTAAAATAATCCTTTATAATGAAATTCATGGTTTAATTTTCTTGTATATGATTTTGTGGAAATCTATGTAAAGCGTTATTTTGTCCTCCAATTATGTACTGCAGGCATTCAGTGAATTAAAATTATCAAACATGCTTCTCAATTCCATTTTGGCACCTATGCTAACCACCATTGGAAACACCATTATGTTCCTGACCTAAAATCTGAAATTTCAGAACACAAGATTATGCTTTAACATAGACAAAAGGGTCAGTATCTTGAGTTAGTTTTTATTGAAGCAACCTTTAAGGCATTACCATTTTGAAAAGAAGACATGGAATATTTATAGGGGGGGGAATGGGGATATCAATTTGAAATAGGTTACGGAGGTGTGTGAATAAAGGTATGGCTGTATTACATTTAAACACAGTATTCAGCCGATCTGGCTACTGATACAGGGACCTTGTCCCAAAACCAGGTTTCCTGGTGACTAAGGACCATAGTAGCACATGAATTGACATGCCGTGGTAAAGGCATAAATGCAATGTAATTAGCCAGGTTTAAAACAGGAAAAATTCAACAAGAACTCAGGAAACTAGAACACCATTGTATTATTCATAAAATTCTAGGAAAAATCTAAGTTTTCTATTTCCTGTTGAGTATGGTATGTAGAGATACAAATAAACATAATTACATTATAAAATACTTAGGAAATTTATTTAAAAATTATTTTAATTTTACTTAAGAGGGTTTATGTCAAAAAACAAAGAACTGGTCCTAAAATAGGACACACCCTTGTGGAATGCAGGCTACTATTTTGGGGCAGCCCTGTGATTTTACCTAAGCCCTAGAATAAAATTTCCAGTCTGCCTGTGATCTGTATTACTCTTTTGTGCCTCTAAATGTAAAAACTGGGCCCAAAATGAAGATAGGTCTATATAAATTTCATGAACATTTTTTGAAAAAAAAATTAAAATTTTGGGAAATGTCATTTCAAATGTGGCAGATTCCAATTAATAAGTTTTTTGCAAGTAATATTAGCATGCCACTGACAGTACATAAGATAAAATAAACAAACTCCCTTGAATAGGCAGGATCTCCAAATAAGACGTGATAGGCTGCAAGAGCAGTAGGGATGCTGCAAATCGCTAAGAACTTAGTCCTCCACAGCCTACCAACATAAACAATCCTAAAGTCACACCTCCTTCAATTGCTTTCAAGTTTCAAGTATATGGCGCACAATTCATTATAAATGCCATGTCCCATATTCATCGGTACTGAATTCAACCATCTTCTAGACTCTCCAATTGTAACAAAATTGTATCTTTCCTGAACCTTGCACCAAAAAACTAAGACTTTGGAACCGCTAGCAAATAAGACTCTAAAAATAGGCCATTTAAAACAACTTATACTAAATTACATGTACCCAAAAATAAGCTACCACATATGGTATTCTGAATACTTGACAAAAAAAAGGATGTAAAAGAAACATGCCCAGAAATGTACATTAACAGCTAATTGAGTTTTCAACTAGAATTATTAAGAGCCTTGAGATCATATATCATGAGAGAGGCGTTTGGTGTAATTCTTCCTTTTCAAACGTCACAATGACCAAAAAGATATTGTCGAGATATTAACATATATTAAAATCAGAGGGGGCAATGCTGCTTAACGATAATTAACAATATACAGAACATTTTCAAAAACATCAATCCCAGAGTTCACCAAGAAACTGGACACAGGTGCCAAGAAGAACCCAGAAATGAATGCAGAAAACGCAGAAATGAATGCAGAAGGACACAAAAATGAAATAAAAGAACCACCCACAAAAGAATGCACAAAGATATAAAAAGGAAATCTTATAACATGCCTAAATAATCAATCCATATATACCAAAATATTTATTGATAATTTAGTAATTGATATAAATTGATTATTTAGTACTTGGGTATATAGTAATATCCTATTTTTTTCTTGGTAAACCTCTGCTGGAAACATGGCCACATTTATTTGAGTGAGAGAGATTTGAACCTGGGTTTGAAATACTAAGATTGTCCTCTGTTACAAATAACAACATGCCACTTTTTTGCTTGGTAAATCTCTGCTGCTAACACAGGTAGCCTTATTATGGTAAGAGGGATTTGAACCTGGGTTACAACATAAGACTGTCCTCCATTACAACTTACAAATACATCAAAACCCCTTGGACTACCCAAATATGATAATACCCATTGATTATTTGGTACAGGTCTGTATACCAACATCCCAACTCTTTATTAATTATCATCAATGGTGTTCTATTTAGGTATATACTATAAAGTCCAGAAGTCAGTTTCAGCATTAGCCCACAAAAGTAGAAACGAATAAACCATCTTCGCAGACACTGTGCTCAAAATGGTAACCTTTTCTGTAACAGAATCACTAATGATGGTTTATGAAAAAACTATACACTTGCCCTTACAGATTGCGAAGCTCTTGCAGGCAGTGTAACAACTGCTTGAAAAAATGGCACACAACTAAACCATATCAAGGAGCGAACAAAAAAGGGCCAGTTACAAAGAGTGGTTCAGTGATAGAGCACCCTAGCATGCACAAAAGGGGCCCTAGGTTCAAGTCTTAGCTGGTCTGTGTAAGCTAGCATGGGATCAGAGCCCTCAGCACCAAAGCGTGGGTCATTCAAACCATCACAAGGAGCCTACCAAAATAAGTCAGGTCATAAAGGTGCCACAACCTCGATGGTAGAGCACCTCAGCATTCAAATGGGAAGTCTTGTAACAACATCATCCGAGCCACCTCAGATGAGGCTACACCAAAAACTATTTTTTTTATAACAAAAGCAATAAATTAATAACCATGAATTATGAATAAAAAAGAGGCAATCATTCTTACAGATTGTTAAGCTCCTGAACCCAGTTTATGGGCAAAACAAACCAATTAATAGACGCATAGTGACCTTTATCTCATTAACAGCCATCAACAAAATAAGGCCTCTCAAATGGGCTTAGCTAATTACTGAAGTTCCTTGGAAATATCAGTGTGGACAGAGTTCCTTCACAATACTGTCTAATAGCAATCAAAGAAAACAAAAAGCAAACAAGGTTTGTTAGTTTATTCACAGACATTTGTATAAAAACGTGAGCTTGAAAGCTTTGAAAGAAGGTAGAAAATTAAAGATGTGGCTCCATAATATTCTAAAAACCTGCAAAATAAAAGTCCAAATTCTCAAAAAGTAAAATATGGGTCTCCAAATTTCAGGATAAAAACATGCATGGGCGATCAAAGTCTTTAACATAAAAAGCATTGATATTTAAAATTCTAAAAAAATGAAAGGGTATCAAAAATTCTTTAAAAAAGTTGCTATGGATGTTCATAGTTCTGTAAAGTTTAGAAAAGGAAGGGGGTGTTCGAAATCAAAATCTAGCATTTCACAGAAGCGCGATTAAACATTACTTATGATGATGATGTCCACACAGACCACACAGAGGCATACCCGATTTTGGCGAAACTCCAAGGTCTGCTGTAAACACATTAATTTTCTGCACAGAAATGCAGAGTAAAGTAAGAAAAAGAAAGACACAGAACTTGGCCATAGCACGTCTCGCCCGCATCACTAGCTATTAGGCTTAAGCTATACGAAATTGATACCAATCTACGCTTTCGTATGTACTCCGGATGACCGCCAATATGGTCGGCGGGTACGGTGCACAAGGATTTTAAGCATAGAGAAGGTTTTAGAAACTAGGTTCTTGATCATACCTATTTCTTATTTGAAAATGAAAGGATAATGTAATGCTTTTTAGTTTTTGTTTTTTTCCTCTTTCTTGTTATCAATCCAAAAATGACATTATACATGCATATTACATGGAATATGTTATCAATTCAGTGGTTAATAGTAGTCCACTATACCACAAGCATGTGTGGTGTGAAGTTTTTTTCCACATTGATATTGTATGTTATATCATACCACTTATCATCTTAATGATCAATATATTTCTAGAATATATAATTATATTGGGCGTAAATTATGGTGATTGTTGATAGTGTATCTATTATTGTAGATAAGATGTTATGATTGAGAAGTTAGAAGTTCATATTTTGGGAAAAAAATATATTATTATGTATTTGATAATTTTAGTATATTTTTGAGTTGTTTTGGCGTATATATTGAATGAAGATTTATTTTTATATTTTATTATGTTTTAATAAAATATTCAAAATATTGTTGATGTAATTTTTAATATTTTTTTAATATTCTATATTAGAATATATTAGTGATTATGTTTCACAAATCAAATTGTAATAATGATTATGACTTTTGGATAAGATCAAAGTTATGATTTTATCTATTTTTTTCAAATTTCAAATTATTTACATCTAATGGTCAATGATCCTAGAAGTGATCAATACATATTTGCATTAATGTCAAAAAAATTAAATGCAGTGTTTAGGGCATGTATTTAAAGGAATCCTCCCTAGGCCCTTTTACATCAATCAGCCACATTAAAAGGACAACACAATCACAAATGTCTCCAATCATTTCTAAGTTCACAACATCTTTGCCTAAACTAGCACCAACATAAATCCAAGGTGTTTTTACTTTTACCATTGACTTGATCTCAAGGCTTAACTAAGGTGCAAGGAAGTCTTAAATATCAACCTTTGCATAATAAGCCTCATGATGCTCCTTAGTACCACCCCATTTTTCTTACTCCAAACATCAGCTAGTGAACAAGTGTTGTAGGTGTTTGTAGTGTAGGAAAAAGTATCCCTTTTTCACACTTTATTTGGAAATAATTAATGATAAATGAACCTAATGTTGCCTTAATTTAGTGTTGTAATATGTTTTTCATATTCACATTAAGTTTAGGGCCCTTTTAAACTAAATGGACTTAATTGTGCCTTATTTAGGGTGTTGTAAGGTGTATCTTTATACTTTCACACTAATCTAGGGTTTTATTAATTGATTGAGTTTGATTTGCCTTAATTGACCCCTTTAATTCAAATCTAAGCCTAATTAAATTCAATTTTCAAGGGATAAAACCCGAGATTCATAAATGCCATTACATAACACTTAATTTTGGAAGTTGTGTGTCCTGGGCAGGTGACTTAGTACCCATTCACCACATGGTGAATGGGTCCTCACTTGGTCCTAGGACCTTGATTTTACATAGCATTCCACCTTGTCTGATGTGTGTCCTAGGTAAGTGGCATAGGACCCATTAACCACATGACGAATGGGTCCTCGCTTAAACCTAAGACCCCTCTTTGAAATATGTTTTTGGTGATATTTTAATGACTTCAAATCCATAATTCAATGTCGGCTTGTGATATTTGAATTTTGGGAATTAATGTTAGGATATGTATAAATATAAGGTTATTTCACTATGTTTCACTAAGCAATTTTGATAAGAGCATCCTTATATAAAATTTTATGATCAAGATTATTGTCAAGAGCTTTCAAGGGTAGATTTATTGAAGAATTGTTGCAACAATCAAGATCCATGCATCATGTCAAAGTTATGTGGAGTCATGCATGTTTTTGGAGCTAATATGTTGATGTAGGTTTCATGATCCAATCAAGCATTCAAAGCATCATCTCAAGCAAAGATTCAAAGTCAAGATTCACATCCATTGAAGTCATTTCATGCAAGTTGCAGACCTCCATTATCAAGGTTTATCAAAGGTTTGGTGAGTTGTGACATAAGCTTGTTCATTCATCATTCCTTCGTGTTTCATTATTTCATTACAAGGTTTAATTACCAAAATGAGGTTTGGCCAAGGAAAACCCCCATTCCTTAATAAAACAACATTTTTCTGTCTTTGATGTGTGATTGCAAATTTTAGGTTGAAGATTAATTAGAGAGCGAAATTGGAGAAAGTTGCAAAGTTGTCAAAGTTGCAAGAAAACTTGTCAAATCACAGAAACTGAGCTACAGGATTTATTTTGGGCTTTTCAACAGTGAGCGATTGGAATTTGGGAGTGCAGACCTAGAAGAACATAACCCAAAAATAGATTTTTTGGAGCCCTAGCCAGGACCCATTCGCCATAGGGCGAATGAGTCCTTAGTGAGCCATGAAAAAGCACTTTTTGCAAAAGGTACACAACATTTATCCCTTCCAAACTCTCCCTAAAGTTTGTAGGTTCCTTTAGTATTATGTTTAAGCTTCTAAATGAACTTTATAGCTTGTATTTTGGAGTTTATTTGATGGTCTTAATCTTTCTCCCCAAAGTGTTATTTAGCTTAGACCCCCATCCTAACACAAAAAGGGAAATTGCAAGATTCCTCAAAGAATTCACTCACCTATGGGTTGAAAGTGGATCTTGACCTGAGGGATCTCATTTCTTGAATGAAATAGAAGAATAGGTGGGTTCATTACACTCATTTTTACCTTTCTATTTATAGTAAGTTTGGTGAAACATTCTAAATTTAGTATAAAACCCCATATGTAGTGAATCTACCCCATTTTTCTATATTTTAGTGTCAAATGTTAGACAACTCTCCACACCCCTTATATTGTTCCCCCTCACTATAGTTGGTGTTTACAAGTATCCAATTAGTTATAACAAGTCTCCTGATGTTTTATTGTGAAGAAGAAGGACAAGAAATAAGACAAGTCTAGATCTAAATACCATGGGAGATCTAAATATTCTGGTAAGTCCAAGGCAATTTGTTGGAACTATAGCAAAACTGGTCATTACAAAAGAGACTATAATGAGAAGAAAAAGATAAATAGATATTTTGATGATGATTTTGAGACTTCCTCCCAAGATGATGGTGATGCCTTAGTCACAACGTTGGCTACACATGCATCAAAAAGTGTACAATTGGTTTTCTTTGATGCATTTTTTCATATTACCTCACATAAGATTTGGTTTATAAAATATGAAGAATACAATGGTGGGAAGATGTACCTTCAAGATGGTTCTCATATGAATATTTTTGGCCCTAGTAGAGTCCTAATTCAATTCCTTGATGGATGAATGAAGGGGATCAATGGTGTACTTCATATCCCTGGTCCGGCATGGAATCTACTTTATGTAAGTTAATTGAATAATTCAAATGTGCAAGTTATTTTCTTGATTGGAGAGTACAAGATAGTGAGAGGATCTATGGTTATTGCTAAGGGTGTTCAAATAGACACTTTATTTTAGTTGGATGCATGCATGGTTTAGATAGTTCTTATATTCTTGTAGTGAAGTGATTTGTAGTATTTTTCTTTTCACCATTAGAATCAACAACAAAAAGGAATGCTACATCCATTTCTAATGGTTGTGCTTTTTGAGTACCTAAGGGTGCTCATGCTTTAGAGATTAAGCTTCCTATAGGAAAAGCTATGTTATGGCAATAGAATATGGGTCACACAGGTGAGAAGGGTCTATGGAACTTAAAAATAAAATCCTTGTTGAGGGGCTAAATGATTGTAACCTTAAGTTTAATTTTTTGGAACATTGTGTTATGAAAAAATATAATTGTGTTCAAGTTTATTCCAGTTCTCATAAATATTCTAAGGTATTGATGTGTTCTAATATTTTTGGTTTATTAATGTTCCTTAAATTTTTAAAATATATTTATTATGTTTCATTCATTCATTAGTATAGTAGGAGGACATGGGTATATTTCCTTAGGAGAATCTAAAATCTTTAGTTAGTTTAAAGAGTTTAAGGCTCTGATAGATAAATAGAATAGTAAGATTAAGATTTTGAGGATTGATAATGGCAGTGAGTTTTATTCAACAAATTTTGACAAGCTCTACAAGGATCATGAAAAAGACATGAAGTGACCTCATACACCCCCTAGTAGAGTGGAGTTGTAGAAAGAACAAGTAGAAGTTTTATGGAGAGGGAAAGGAGTGTGCTTAGTGGGGTCAACCAACAACAAAAATTTGGGTAAAGTTGTTGATGTGACTTAATAGTCAATAAATAGGTCTCCTACATCAACTCTTATTGATAAGACCCTATGGAGGTATGGTTGGGAAAAAATCCTTCATTGAGACATCTTAGAGTTTTTGGTTGTGAGGCATATGCTCATGTGTCTAGGGAGAAGAGGTTAAATCTCGAGAACAAGGATGTAAAATGTATCTTTATTAATTGTGGTTTGATGTGAAAGGATACAAGCTTTGTAATCCTATAGTCAATGGAGTTTTGTATAGAGAAAGCTTCATTTTTAGAGAAAATAAGCCTTCTTACACTATATTACATCTAAAAGGGGATGAAGAGAAAGATGTGGTACAACAACCCACAAATATTGAGAATGTTAAGGCCCATGAAAGATCTAAAGAGGAGAATATCTCAAATATTTTAGAGTTCTAAAGAGAAGATAGAACCTCTACCTTAGCTCTTAATGGTTCCATTCAACATATAAAATAACCAAACAAATATAATCCTCCTAATTGGAGATATATTTTTGCTTTGGTTACTAACACTGATGAACCTAGGACTATAAAGGAGGCTATGGGTATGAATTATGTAGTTTTAGAAAGTGGTCATTGATAAGAAGATGTGCACATTAAACAAAAATGACACATGAGACCTAGTAACTTTGTATAATGGACATAAACTCGTTGGATATAAATAGGTGTTTGAAAACAAAATCAATTTAGATAGTAGTGTTGAGAAGTATACGGCAAGATATATTGCAAGGGGTTGTTCCCAAATTGAAGGAATTGATTATGGTGAGATTTTATCTCCAATTGCAAAGTTGACATCCATTTAATTTTTATTATCTATTTCAACAATGTTTGATCTTGAGGTTGAGAAAATGGATGTGAAGACAACTTTCCTTCATGGCACTAACTTAGACAAAGAAAACCATGTCACAGTCAAAGTGACACATTGAAAAAGGTAAAGAAAATTTGGTTTGTAAGTTGCAAAAAATCTTTGTACAGTCTATGTTGGTGTGTTGTTCACCTTGCATAATTTCTATACTATAAAATTAATATTATTTGTGGTACACCCAGGGGATCTAGGGATATGTGCATCACATGGATTAGATATTCTTGGAGCCAATTTTTAGGTTATGTGTAACATCAGGATAAATGTTTAATGTATGTTGCATATTAAAAAATACTTAATAGTAGGAAAATATTTGATATTAAGAAAATTTAGTGCCTAAAAGAAAAAACTTAGTAACAAAAAGTTAATAGAGAGACATGGTTTTTCAAGCTCGTGATATTAAACACATGGTTTATTAATACCACTTAGTGGTTTTGTGAAAAATTATTTCTATAAAATCAAGCACATGAGTAGTTGTTGAGGTTGGCTAAGTTTACTATCATAACCTTTGGATTGTTGGTTAAGGTCGATCAAGCATCTCTTAGGTTGCATATGTGAGGAGAGGAAGGATGGGATGTGTGAGTGTGATTCTCATTTAATCATTCGCATTGAATGAAAGTAAGGATCTTGATGTTTCGAAATTACTCATATAAACTCTACACTTGTGTATTGTAATCTTTGTTCATGAGATAATCCATTGATGTGTGAAGGATTTTGGAGGCAAGATTTTTGTCTCATGAGGTTTTTTCCAAGGTATATATTGTGTCATCTTAATGGCATGTTTGTCTATCTTTTTTTCATTCTAGATTCTAAATACTTGTTTGTATATTTTACGCTAATGGAGTTATGTGGAAATGGTTTATTATGGCTACAAGTTTTATTTTATTTCTAGTATCAAAACCTGGTTGGCAAGTTGTGGGAGATCTTCTTGGTATTATTGTCCCCTAAAAGGAGTAGATTATTGTGCATAGTCAAATCTATGGCTTTGTAGGAAAAGAATGGAAGCATTTTCAAGGTCATAGGTGTGCTTGCAAACTTGGGTTGTTATAAATATAGGGTTTGGTGGAGATCTAGCAAGTGAGTTTTTTGTTTGGTCTCTTTTTGTGAGGGTTTTTTGGGTGAGATTTTTCTAGAGACTTTCTAGATAAAAATAAACCTCACCATTTAGTCCAAAATTTCCAAAACCTATATTTTCATATAAAACACTATAGGGTTTGCAAAAGGAAAAAAACTTACCTATTTTTGGGGGCATGGAGAAAATTGTGTCAAGAAATTTGTATGGTTCATGTAGTAATACTATCATATGATCCATACAACTGTACCAATGGCGTTGGTATAATAGGCATTAGTATAGTAAAAAATCTACATCAGAGTCAAGAAACCTACATCACTACCTATGTAGGTGTTACACTAACAAGGTAGGATGATTTTATTAATTAATTTTTTATTTTGTTAAGGGAGCGTTATTACTTTTTGGGGCTAGTCCACAGTCATGTTAGTGACTTCTTGCTAGGTGTAGGGGGTAGCCCTTGGTAATGTGCAAGTGTGATGTTCCTAGATATTTTTTTTTATGTAAAAAGGGTAACCAAAACCCTATGAGTTGGTTTTAATAGGTAATTACTAGTATGAATCACAGTGATTCTAAAAATTATAGCTATATAGTGCTTAGGATTAATTACCATCTTTTTATCAAGCTCTTAAATTTTAACCAACATCATATACAACTAACTAGAAATATGCTTTAATAAGAATTATACTAAATTTTACAAAATATATGTCAACAAGATCCACACCACACAGATTTATAGGTTGATCACTATATCCTACAATCATGTTAATCATTTGAAATAAGAGATATGTTCAATATTACAATTATAACTTGTTGGTATAATGGACTAAAACAACAAGATTGATGTCGAAAGTATTATTGACTAGTAACTAGGTAGGTTTGTCATAGTGTACTTGTAATTTATGTAACTTTGTATCAATTTAATGCCTTCTATTTGTTTGCCCTAACTATATGCAACTCGCTATGATGAGAAAATCTAGGCAATACTACTACCTTATGAAAATTATTTTCTAGTCAAATTTTCCTATCTAAATAATGATGCACACTAATACAAATGGATAGATATGTTCATGCTCTAGGTTATGAGTTGTTGGGCATAACCAATACTTCGATGGTGTGGATGATATGCGTATAATATTTTATGGAAGAGGGAAGAAACCTCAATGATCATTGTCTTTCTCCAATATCATAAATCACCCTTAGGTAAAAGCCTTCAATGAACCTTTTTGTGATGTCAATTTGGTTAGCACCACATTATTTGATATGTTATCACTTTAAATGTTGAGAGGAGTGGTTGTAAATGGATGTATGGGCCTTAATAGAAGTATAATCACCTAATGGAGATTGTTGATGACTAGTGAATTAATGTGCTTAGGGTAAGAGAGATGTTATCCAACTGTAATAACCCTGATAAATGGTGATCTAGGACTTGTTGGGATGATAAAAACCCTAAAAATTAGTGATCAAATCTTTGCTTGCCAATTTTTTATGTCAATCCTAAGAACATACACAATAAACTCCAATTCAATTCACCATGCAACCCTTGATATAGAATTTTCAAGGCAAGAGGCAAGGGTTTTTGTCCTAATCTCTCGATGTGTGTAGCCAAGAGTTTTTTCCTTGAGTGTAAAATCAAATTTAAACTCATAATGAAATTGGATAATCAAATAAAGGTAGGTTTCATCTTGATATATCTTTTCAAATTGATCCTTGGGTCTTAAATTTCCTTCCAAATTATAAATCTAAAAATACCTTTTAATTTTAATTTATTTTATTTTTATCTATGTTTAAAATACTTGTATTTTGATACTAATGTTTAAAAACTCCTTTTATTTTAATTATAATATTATTATCAAGTTGCATCTAAGTTATCTAAATTATCAAACCCAACTTAAATAATACTATTAATTATTTTAATCTAAAAAAGGAGACATGATAATTCACCCTTCCAAGAATTTATGCCCATAAGAAATTAAAAATTGAAATGGTGAATCATGTTGTAATGTCTATAGAGTCTAGATTATGTACCCATCAAATGAAACTTCTGCTAGAAAGTAGTAGGCAAGCTTAGATCCTCAAATACCATCATGCCAACACTATGAATCATGTTATAACATCTATATCTTATTTATGTCAAGTGAAACAACTCCTGCCAAAAATCACTATGGGAGCTAGTACCACCATTGCTCACATTCATGTGCAATCCATGAACTTTGATCACCTCAAACAATTTGACCTCTAGATAAAAAAAAAGCATGCATGACTTAATAACATAAATGCAAACACATGGAAGACTTGAGATGAGATGCATAATTATACTTCCCCATCTTTGACAAGTAGATCCAATAATGAAATCAACCAATCCACAACATGCTCCTCTTTGACATGATGATAGATGATGCTTTATTCCCCATGATTGAGGATATCTTCAAGCTCCCATAAAGCCAAAATCCACCCTATAAATTGGTCACCACATTCTTTTGTGTTACTTTGTCCTTAAAATGAGCATGATGATAACTTCCTCAAGTTTCACTAGGTCTTACCATTGTATTGTAGGATGAATCCCTCGTGAGTTTGGACTAATCAACTTGCATACATGATAGAGTGAAGTTGCAACACCATAATTCATCCAAACTAACCATATAGTAACCTGAACAATTATTTTTTACAAATCCAATGAGATATATGTTTTTATTAAATCTACAAATTGGTGGTTGAATATATCTGATAATAGTAGTCCAAAATAAGTAATCCTACAAACCAACAATGCATAAATAGTACAAGAACTATAATTTTGTGCGGTTTTAAATAGTGGAGTATGGGCGTGTGAAGAAAGATGGAAGGCCAAAAAGTGGCCACCACCACTTTTTGGCCCATCTATGACATAACACATGCATAATGTGCTTGTATTTTGTCTAACATAAAAATTTAATTGTGTAGAGGTTGAACTCATTTAAACTTAGCCTCTCAACAATTCATAGTAGACCACAAGGCAAAGAAAGCAACCACCCATTTTGGATTCGATCAAATCATCACCAAAAATATTGCCATGATGTTTTCAAGGTCAAGGAGGTAGGTTTTGTTTATTTTTTTATGTAAAAATTCAATTAAATAACAAGAGAGAAATTGTTTTGATTAAATTTTGTTTTATTTTTAGGAATTGAAAACCCCTCACCAATTCATGAAAAACCTAATTCACCAATTCATGAAAACCATTCTAAAGAACAACCACAACAAACTCCTCCATCGATGCCTTAGCATCCTCCTGAATGCAATAAAATATCCTACGGAAAATAGAAAATAATTAAAAAAAAACTTCAAACAATTATTGAAAAGTTGAGAAATCTAAGTGGGACTACTTCCCATTGGTCTACCCTCACCACTTCATTGGAATCTATCATTTCTCACAAAAATTTTGTGAGTGGCCAAATTAACATGTCAAACAAGAGGGATGAAGCATGAAAAAATTATGCCACCAAATTATCCTATGAACAAGTAAAAGAAAAAAATATTAAAATTTGACTTGTGTGCATTGTTCATTAACCCACAAACTAATGCACCTATACGTGGTAGTTGTAGGAGGTTCCCTATCCATTGGTGCCAACCCCAAGGGATAAAAAATAATTATTGGGATAAGTGGCAGACCATTTTTACCATCCTCCGTGCAACAATGATGAGGTCATACGATATTTTTTAAGGAAACTCTATTGTGTTTGTGTCCTCAATAAAACCCCAAAATACTTTGCATGTGAGAGTTCCAAGGTAGAGGTAGGGGCTTTGCATGAGATAGAGAGGGGGAACATTGTGCACAAGACCAGGCAAAAAGACCCCTTTCTAGACCAAAGATTAAGAATATCATGATCCCTTCCATTATGAAGGAGAGTATTGAGGTGGAAACCTTAGATTCCATCAACTTCCTCACTTAGACCTCATTACAACATATTAGGCCTTTAGCATAGGGTGATGAGAGTGAAGCTCCTAATTCTTGACATTCACCTCACATTTTTTAAAATTGTGGGTCTCTTTGTGATTATAGGTTTAAATATGCTCAGGATGCATGCGGCCAATAGCAGGACACATCCATATTGGATGAATTAGTGTTCAAAGATGACATGCTAGATGTGACATTTAGAATTGATAAATAGGTAAATTTGAATAAGGTTAAATTGAATTTACTATATTGTATTTTAAAATTTAATATTAACTAAACTACTAAATTTATTGTAATAAAAATTTAGGGTCAAAGTGTTCCCTCTATGTCTAGCGACCCTTCAACTCCTAGTTACATGACAATGTCAAATCCACAAGTATGTAATTATTAAAGAAATATTAAATAGATTACATGTAAATTTGTTTATCTTATATGAATGGTAATACTAAAAATCAAATTGGATGTTGAACAAGTGGATGTTGGGACTTTGACATTAGGACCTATCAATTAGAGTGGTCATACATCTTTTACTGAGGTAAGATTGATTATTTTTAATCATTACATTTATAAAATTTAATGTTAGGTAGATTTTGGTAAAATAACATTATTTCATTTTTAGTTGATGACATCAATCCATAATCCTCTTGATGTTCATAACACAATGGAGGAGGGCATTGTTGCAACATTTTTATCTTCGATGCTTTTGATAGAGGTATGAGCTAGATTAATAAATTTCATATTTTATTGTTGTTTTATCTCGTGTCTATTAATGCAAATCTGAATGATATTCATTTGTATTTTAATTTGTTTCTTGATTCTTGTCACAAGGGGGTCACAAATCTAGTTCATGAACTTGTCCCTTAGATGGATGAAGAGAGGCAACAATTACTTTAAAGTGATTATGAGATGGTGGTAAGTGATTATTCCCTTATATGTCATTTTATTTATATATTAAGGTGTATATTTTTCATTGTATTAGGTGGAGCTCCAAAAAAATTTAGATAGGAGGTCAAGTTTTTGAGGTTGAAATAAACCATCATCACTTGCCTCTCCATCCACTTGATAGGTAAAGGTTCATAAGCTCTTCTCTTCCCTTGGAGGGAAGTGTTTACATTATGACTTTGTTGTATGCCTATATGGCAACTTTGTACATATATTTTTGCATTACATATGTGCACAACATTATATGCCTATATAGCTTTGTTGTAAGCCTATATGGATTTCTTGTACATATATTATACTTTTATTGACATATAATATTGTATGCCTATATGGTTTTTTTAGTTAATACAAATTTATTTTACCAATTTTGTCTATATTTTCTATAAATTATTATTAGATGATACACATTTGATTCCTTTTAATTTATATTTTGACATAAATATGTCATCCTACTATCTAATTTGATAGTTATAACATGAATTTTAATCAAACCTTACCGTGTTTCAAGAATTCATGATTCACCCCTTGGTTCAATTGATCTTTTGTTTCTCTTGGGTTTTCATGTGTGATGCCAATTGTCTGCCAGTTATCTTCTTGGATATTGCTTCAGAATGAGAAGTTTAAGTGCATAAGTATTGAATAATAAAAAATTAATTGAGTCATTAATGATATAAACCCTAGAAAAAAGTGGGAATCCATGTGTCACGTAAAGGATAAAACACAAGTATTAAATGATGCACTTTATTTCGTGTTGAAGCTTAGGGCATTCAATTTAGAAATATTTTTCCAAGCCATAGATTTATGATATAAATTACCTTACTTTAAATTTAAACACGCTATATAATTTGCAAGGGTTTCTCTAAGCTTCTCCTACTTCCTTTTTTGGTCCTAGACCAATTTCTTTCATTTTTTTCATAAGATAAATTGGATAAGGAAAGAAATTTTATTGATAAATTTAAAAGTTCTTAAACTTACTAAAACTCTAACATGGTTCAAAATTTTCTTAATTCTCCAAAAAAGGAATAAATGAATCATGTTCTTAGCAAGTTCATCAGTTCTTCAACTCACTAAAATGCTATCAAGAGCGATGAATTTCATAATGTCAATGAGTTCAAAGGTTCTTGAACTCATTGAAGGGCCAAAGTGAGAAAGAAAAAGATAAGGAAAAATAATATGTTGGTGAGTTTGAAAGTTCTTCAACTCATTGAAATGTTGACATTGTTCAAGAAAAGACAAAAAAGTTGATAAGAAAATAAGATAGGATGTTGAGGGATTCAAAGGTTCTTGAACTTGCTAAATATTTGTCATAGTTCAAGAGGGACCCAAACCTCTGACATCTAGCTAGGTGCAATGTCGTAAAATTGCACCCCTTACAATTTCACATACATTCTTGCATCCACTTTAGTGTTCAATCCCTTAGCACTTATGTAGGCTCTTTTTAGCCCTTGCATAAGCCTTTTTCCCTCTCAGGATGCTTAGGACCCCTTTTCAGCAGCTACCCTCGCATGTCAACTTTGCATCAAACCTTGTGCTCTTACCGTTCTAGTCATTTTGTAGCATGATGTGTTTGGACATTAACGCATCATGTGGACGTACATGCATTGTGCTGGCGTCTTGTGACATTTTGACGTTCAAATGATCGTTTATGAGTGCCTTGCCACTTGTCAGCTACTTTTTTCAGTGGTAACGCCCCAAGACGCCTTGTAACGGCTCAAGAAGCTTCTTTTTCCCTCCTCTTCTCTCTTTAAATGCCATCTTTTCAATTCATTTGGTCTTCTAGCTTCTCTCCAGCGTATTGGCTTCTCTCTTGGACATTATCTCTTGTCTTTCTCTTTTGCTCTCTAGTTTACACAACTCTCTATAACTAGCTACAACAACACTCTCATGTTCTTGCAACATTCTTTACAACTCTCTTGGCTGTCACAGTTGTCTCTTTCTCTCCTTAGCTTGCTTAATCCTTGTAGGTGATATCTTTCTTACCTTGTATCTTTGAGGATCTTGGTATTTCTCACATCCCCTATTTATTACATCTCTATTTTGTGATACTGGTTCTCCTTGAGTGGGGTTTTCTTTTATCACACTTACATTCATTTCATTTCTACTTATTATTTCTCTCTATCTATCTGGTTGTCCCTGGAGGTGGGAACACTGAAATAGGGATTTGACTAAGGCAAGCCCCTAAATAGCCCCAATATTTTCCCTCGGTCTTATGTGTGCAGGTATTGAAGATACTTCCTTGTTGGAGGCTTCATTACGTGGGATGTAAGAATTTTATTTCTTTCCCTTAGCTTTGTCATTCACGTTTTACTTAGTTTACTTTACTTTATTTCATCTTTTCTATTCTTTGTTACTTTCTTGCATTTTGAGATTTCTTAGCAATCATAGTAGAAGTAGTCGCTTTGTGTCTTCTGTGTCATTCTTATTTTTTAGTCTGTACGATATGTCATCATGCCTTTAGGACTCTAGCGCACCATGATGTCGTCCATGTTCCACACTGATGTCCTTTGGCCGAAAACTCGCTAGTCTATCTGAAAAATTTATGTGACTTACTCTTTTTTATTCGAGAACTCTCGCCTTTCATCCTATCACTTGAACATTATTCCTTGAGGTAGTTTAGGGTAGTTCGTTCCCTAGGAATCTCTCGAGAACAAAGAGACTTGTGAGCACCGAATCCCCCTTCTCTACATTTTGGTGAACCCAACGTGAACGCTCCTTATTTTAAAAAAAAATGGGATAAATCAAAGATTTATCTTCCAAGGAAAAAAATTTGGGGTGCTACCCCAAACCCCATTCCATGCTGCCAATAGCAATATACGTCAATCTTCAATTGAATTGTCTATATCTCTATTTGAAAATATACTTTCTATCTTTCTTACTTCTATCCCTTTCCAGCTTTGTTAAGAAGCTTCAACAAGTTCTATTACAAGCATGTGAAAGCAAGTTCTTTTCTCCTTTCTTATTGTTCTTAGTTGATCCCTCTCTTGGAATTCCTTCTAAGGATATTTTGGTACACGAGAATGAAATCATTGATTCTTTTCTTTACGTTACTCTACCTTCTCTTCATTCTGACGCACTCTCTTCCAAAGATGACGCATTAGTCAATGATGAAGTTCCTCTCACATTGGATCCTCCAAGTATAGATGTTAAGCACATTTCCTCAAATAATTCTTCTACAAGTTGTAATGAATCTATAAATATAATCTATCTCTGTTGCCCCTTAAAGGCCTAAGAGACTCATCATTTATCTGACTTTAGCCAGTCCTTCTCCTAAAAGGATATGTTCTATTAATGGTGTTCCATTTGGTAGTGATTCTCCTAATCTTTCTAAGGCTCCCTCTTATAGAGTGGTATCCCATACTTATAATACTAGAAAGGATAAATTAAATGTTAATCAAATGTTAATCAACCTACTTCTTTACTAGATTCTCAACCAAGTCTTCCTTCAACACCTAAATCCATGACTAAAGCACCTGGTAATTACGATCTTGTCAAGCAACTCCGTGTTACTCCGGCTAAGATCTCACTGTAGGACTTGCTTCAGTATGCTTTGGTTCATCAAGGGATGCTTCAAGAAGCCTTGCAAAATATCCTCTTGCCTTCTTCTACCATGCTAGTGGATGTTAATGCATTGATAGCTCGTATTCGTGTGGATTCATGAAATATTATGTTCCATCCTCCAAAAGTACAGAAGCAAGCAAACCCTCTAATGATAATAGTTAACATTAATAATATCAACATTAGACATACTCTCATTAATGTTGTTTCAACACTCAATATATGTAGCATTGTGTTGGGTGAAAATTATGTAATCCTTTTTTAACAGATTACACAAGCTAGATTTCAACCACAGTTATGTGAGATGTAATCTCTCCTCTCAGAAAGGGAAGGCACCCTTCTTACTGCTTACTGAAACTAAGTATAACTAATTAAGTATTCACAAAAATGTACACTACAATTAAGAGATGGGGGGTGCGTCACATTCATACTTCTCTCTTTTTATAGAGAATATGTTTTACAATGCTTCACAATTGGTAGTTCAGATTCGATACAACTTTAAACTAAAAGCAAAGCAGTAATTCCAATATCTCTATCTTGTCAAAGAAAAGCTTAGAGATACCATCATGATAATAATAAATAATAAAATAAGAAAGAAAAGCTCATGAAGGCACAAAGTCGTTCTGTAGCTTTTCGCCGATGGATCCTTGAGATATGTAATGAGTGTCATATTAGAAGCACAAAGTCTTTTAGATACAAAAATTCCACGAAAAACATGAACAATTACAAGCAAAAAGTCTTGTATATAATCCACCAATAGTTATCCAAATAGTATCGCAAATTCAAATAAAGAGTGCAACACAAAGTTTACGCAGATTTATTCAAAGCCCTTAGATCTGCTCACTAATCGCTGCTAATCTTAATCAAATCCAAAAGATAATCAATTCCAACACAAATTCTGGTATGCGACTTTATTCTTTATTGATCAAAATAGATTCACAAAGATGAACACAAAGTTTCATGTATTTGCTTCTCAAAATGGGCAACACTTCGTTGCAAAAGATAAAAGATAAAGATTACAAAAGAATCCTCTAATATTTATAAAAAGGGAGGGAAGAGCAAATCTAGGAAAGTCAAGTGAGCAAATTTAGGAAAATCTCACCTAACAAGTCGACTTATTCAAAAATGTTATCCATCTTCTTAGGAAAACATCTATGTTTTCACATGTAATTACATCTTGCAAAATGACATGTAAAATGTCAAAACTTATTTACACAAAGCATGAAAAATGCTAAAACTGGGAAATCTAATCTAAGGAAAAATTTGGCCTTCTTCAACATCTTTCTCCATGAAAAATTCATGATGGCGTGCACTTCATCACTGTCTGGCATTGGAGTGTACTTTGGAGATGACGAGGGTTCTTGAGATTAACTCCTTCGATGAGATTGAAGACTTTCTGATGCCTTTCAAATCTAAAATAAGCTAGAAAACCATCATTTGTTCATTGAAGCTATTGAGAAAGCTTCGTCTTCAAATTCTTCTTGGCGCTAAAAATCAGTGCTTCAACATATTAAAGGACTTGGGTAGTTTCATGTAAAAGCAGTGAAAAATGGAGCTTCTGCATGAAATATGTAAGAGCGGTGAAAAACGAAGCTTTTACATGTGCCAAAAAGTGACTAAGGCATGAAATATGTAAGAGCGGTGAAAAATAGAGCTCCTAAATGTGACTTGTGTTTTGAGATGTAGAAGCGCTAAAAAACAAAGCTCCTACATGTGCCAAAAAATGACTAAGACATGAAATATGTAAGAGCAGTGAAAAACAGAGCTGCTACATGTGACTTGTGTTTTGAGATGTAGAAGTGCTAAAAAATAGAGCTCCTACATGTGACTTGTGTTTTGAGATGTAGAAGTACTAAAAAATAGAGCTCCTACATGTGCCAGAAAATGACTAAGGCATGAAATATGTACGAACGGTGAAAAACAAAGCTCCTACATGTGACTTGTGTTTTGAGATGTAGAAGCGCTAAAAAATAGAGCTCCTACATGTGCCAAAAAATGACTAAGGCATGAAATATGTAAGAGCGGTGAAAAATAGAGCTCCTACATGTGACTTGTGTTTTGAGATGTAGAAGCGCTAAAAAATAGAGCTCCTACATTAGCCAAAAAATGACTAAGGCATGAAATATGTAAGAGCGGTGAAAAACAGAGCTCCTACATGTGACTTGTGTTTTGAGATGTAGGAGTGCTAAAAAATAGAGCTCCTACATGTGCCAGAAAATGACTAAGGCATGAAATATGTAAGAGTGGTGAAAAACAAGGCTCCTACATGTGACTTGTGTTTTGAGATGTAGAAGCGCTAAAAAACAGAGCTCCTACATGTGCCAAAAAATGACTAAGGCATGAAATATGTGAGAGCGGTGAAAAACAAAGTTCCTACATGTGACTTGTGTTTTGAGATGTAGAAGTGCTAAAAAACAGAGCTCCTACATGTGCCAGAAAATGAATAAGGCATGAAATATGTAAGAGTGGTGAAAAATAGAGCTCCTACATGTGCAAAAATTTTCTAACTCCCAAAACTGAATTTTCACAACTTGGTTTAAAATGCAAATTTTGATGAACTAACAAAGGTTAATGCTCAGAATGACTTTTTGAGGATGGGGGACCACGCATGAGGACCAATGCAATTCACCTTGTTTTGCATGCTTAGAGTATGTGGTCTACGAAACAAACAAGTTTTGTTGGGTTTATCCCTTGAATTGAGCGCTTTGAATTCAAGGATAACACATAGATTTGTTGCCTAAAATTAAAATTGATTCATCTTCTCTTTATGCTTCTTCTTTTTTTATTTGTGAGTTTGATAATGTCAGTCGACAAGGCCTAGGCATGATAGTCTTTCCTTTGAGGTTGGGGCCTATTACCATACCCACCCTTGTATATGTTATATAAAAAAAATACCATATAATCTTCTTCTTGGTAGATTATGGATTCACGCTATGTGTGTAGTCTTGTCTACCTTGCATAAGTCTATTAAGTTCAATCAAGTAGTCAAAAAAAATTCCATCATATAAACAATTTTTGCATAACTCTTGAAAATGGATAGGAGCGGGAATGGAAGCATGCCCTTGTGTCTCACCGTTGAACCTGGCGCATGCATGGTCTCTGTGTTTGTTGTTGTTGTCTCGCACGTTGCTCTGGATGGATCACATGGTAGGGATGGTGATCTGGCTAACAACCAGCTGAATGCAGATCCGGCTAAGGGGGTTGCGAATGATGTTGGATGCGGTCTGCAGGCGACTGGAATGACCATTGGAGGTGGTCTGGGCAGCGATGGCCCTATGTCTACAGTGTTTGGAAGAAGGAAGGTTATGGGTGTTGGATCTACGGCCAAAGCCAAGAAGTTTGCAGGTCCCAAGCATGGGTCTTTTGGTGGATTTATCCCAGTCAGGAATGCCATTTCAGTGAAGCTGAAAGATGAAACAATAGAAGAAATTGAGGAGGTTGTTGCTGACCTTTCCCTTTGTGGGGTGATCTGTTGGTTCAAAGGTTTTTGGCCTAACCTTCCTCAGCTGTATTCCTAGATCTCCAGTGAATGGGAGCCTTTAATTTCGAGTAAAGTTCATATTTATCCCTTGGCTAAGGGATTTTTTGCAGCTAAATTTGACAATGCTTAGGACAAAAATGTAATTTTGTGTGAAATTTTTTTTAGCTGGGAAGATAAATTTTTGTTGATGATCAAACCTTGGCACTTTGATTTCAACCCTGTTTCTGAAACTTTTAACAAATTCCCAATTTGGGTTAGATTGCCTAATCTCCCCCTTTTCCTTTGGCATGATCTCTTCTGGAGGAAGTGGGTGATGCCCTTGGTGAATTTTTGATGGTGGATGAAGAATCTTCTGACATTCTTCATTCCACCTATGCTCACATACTGGTTGAAATAAATGTTTCAAAAGGGTTGCCTGATGAGGTCCTACTTAAATCTTCTAAAGGCTCTTGAGTCCAATCTTTGGATTATGAAGGGATACCCTTCCGGTGTAGACAATGCTTCAATACTGGACATGCTGCTGCACATTGCGGATTTGAGAAAAAAGAAAAGACAACTACTTGGTGGAAAGGTGCTTCTCAACAACATTATACGGTTGAGAAGAAAGCTGATCAGAATAAGAGTTTTTTAGAGGTGGTTGCTTCTGAATCACTGGGTCTTGGGACGCTCCCTCCGGTCGTCTCAAATGGTGGGGTCGCTAGGGCAACCCCTATTGAGTCAAAGACTGCATTTTCAGGTGTAAGTGCATTGACTTCCCTTTCTTGTGGCTCTTCAGAAAAGTCTTTATCTGTGCAAAGGAATCAAGATGAAACCCCAAATAATTTGGCTGTTGGATTTCATCCTCATGAAAGTAGCGCGCTAGTTTGGCATGGTAAGGTGGTGCAAGTGGAAGAAGGTTGGATCATAGTTAAGGGAAAAAAAGATAAATCCTCTAAGCCTTCTTTCGACATGATTCTCCGCTCCCACAAGAAAAGTGTAAAATGTAAATCTCGAATGGTCTTGTTTTGGAGCTGGTCTTTTTCATTGGCTGCTTGTTGTCTTTTCTGCAGCCTTGCTCTTTTTGTTAAAGGGTTTTAGGTCCCTTCAAAATCTATTTTTTCCTTTATAAAAAACAATCAAGTAGTCACAATCAGGGCTAACCCTGATGTCGTACACTTATGTGAGATAGCAGTTGTTGGTCAGGCTTCAGTTGTACCTACTCTTATCCCTTCAGTGTCTTCCAATGTGCTGATGTCTACTCTGATAGTATCTATTACAAAGGATACACTTGAGGTAGATGTCCCTGAAGAAGATCCTTTTAAAACAAGAAATCTTAAGTTTTCTCCTTCTATCTCTTCTCAAGAGAATGCATGTCTCGATGATGATTGAGGTTACTTAGACTTTATAGATTCCTTCATTAGGGAATATAAATTTGACTTGATCCACTTAGACCTTCTGATAACATCATCCAAACCCATTATCAAAGGTGGTTATTCTTCTACATCATGGGATAATATGAACACAAAATGTAATGTTCTTAATGTTGATCCTCCCCCCTCGAGGAAGATGATCATGCTTCTGTTAAAGAGGATAATTTTGGAAGTCTTGTCAAGAAGGTTGATGGTGATCCTGTAGAGGAGTATAATCCCCATTGCTAGAATAATGCTCTTTATGAAGATCCTCCTCCTCAAGATTTGCAAACATGTTATGGCCCTGGCTTTAATCTTGTCTCTAAATATGGCTATGGGTGTAAAGGTTATGGGTGTAATGAACAAGGCATTCAGGTCCCTATAGAATTTGTACCTCGTGAGCATAATTTGGGGCTTGGTTGCTCAAATGAACAATCTAAACACAAACCATAATTGAATGTTGACATGATTTCTACTCAACCTCGTTCTCTCAGATTGATTCATCCGCCATTATCTACTATCTTCATGTCTTCTTCTTGTGAGTAGTCAAGCTTTTCTCCACAAGAGAAAGGATTGCTTCTTGCTCCTCATTCTTTATCTGAGAAAGAGTGTATTTTTTTGAGGCTTATAAAATCCCACTTGATTACTCTTCCTCCTCTTACACATAAGAAATTTCATAAGCATGATAAAGCAAAACATTCTTTTTGTGCATACCATCGAGTGCCTGGCCATTCCACTAGTGAATGTAAGGCCTTAAATGATAAAATACAACTTCTTGATTATGGTGTCATCACTCATCTATTTGTTGATCCACCTACCTCTTCTTCAAATAATAAGTGATATCGAGGTCTACCTCTATCTTGTCCATTCTAAGCATCTTCTCATGAGGTTCTTACACCTCTCTTCTATTGTGTTGTTGTCCGCTATGTGGTAGTTGTAGCTTTATTTGCTCATTGTCATTCATGGTTGTACACTATTGTGTGTAACCATACTCTTTCTATGGTAGTGACACAATATTATCTTGCATTCAATTATCCTCCCCTGTATGCTATGGGGAGTGATAACTTGTTCTAGAGATGTGTGTCTTTCTTAAGAACCCCCTCTCTTCTCTCTATCTTTCAATTGGAGCATTCCTTTGAATGGGCCCCTTTGTGTCTTGAAGGGTTCCCTATCAAAGGAAACCCCCTTTTGAATACTTCTCCTTCAAATGAATTCATTGGCATCTAGCTTGGGGGTAGCCTGACTAGACCTATCTTATATCTTGGCATCTAGCTTGGGGGAATCCTGACTAGACCTATCTTTTTTGTGACTGTCCTACAACATAGCTTGTAGTAGCCACATCCTTATTTGATCAGTATTGCTTTACAGAACCGAGAACCTGTAGAGATCCTTGCATTAAGCTTTCCTTATAGGATCAAGCACCTGTGAGGACCAATCAGACTCTATAGAGCCTTTCACATCTGGCCCCCCAGGACTGGGACCTGTGGCACCTCCTTTGCAAGACCAAGCACTTGTTTAAAGTGCCTTCTCTCTGCAGGACCAAGCACCTATAGAGCCTTTTTTCATCTTCTGTGGGACTGAGACTCATGGAGCCAATTCTATAGGACTGAGCACCTATAGAGCTTTTGTTCACATTCCGCGGGACCGAGTAGCGATGGAGCCATCTCTCTCTTCTCTTCTCAATTATGTATACTAGATTGAAGACTTGCATCTTCTTCATCCTGAGTATTACCTCTTTCTCTCTTCGACATTGGTTGCTTCCCTAGATTTTGGGTGCATTCTTCTCTTGAAGCAACCAATCCTTACATTCTTCTCTCTATTTAAGAATTCTTCTATATATGATATTTCTTAATTTGGGGACGACACATGGTGCTGAGAAAACCTTCTACATCGAGGTCTCTTTCACTTTGCTAACTCAAATCCTTTAGTTTTTTATGTACCTTAGTGTGTGTTTAATCCATGTTTTTATCCATATGTTTTAACCTAGTGATATAATAGATTTTTTATGTTTTAACCTTGTTGCCTTGTGCAAATATTTCTTGTCTAAAGCATTTTTTTTGTAGGTCTTTGACTTGGGGGCATACTTCCTTGGTTTAAAGTGTTATCAACTTCCTCTACAGTATCCTTTTGGTATCATGATGTTATTTATGTTAGTAGATTTCCTTTAGCGTGCATATTAGTGTAGATTCATATGCTCGCTAAAGTGGGGGCGAAATGTAATGTCATAAAATTGCACCACATAAACTCCCTACTCAAAGATAAACGATACCACAGTGATGCAACTAATCAAAATAACTATCATTCCAATAATAGATCAAACCTTGGCAGAAAATTCAACTTAAGCAGAACATATTCATACACCATAATTCAAATATTACGAATGCATAAACTCCACCATTGTTTTCTATATCAAAATAATAGAAAGCAGTATTTCAAAATAACAGTGTTGCTCTAATGAGTAAATCAAAGTTTTCCCAAAAGATCTAAATCACGTTAGCCAAGTCAATATTTAAAGTGTAACAAATTGTCTTTGGTAACAGTTTCTTGAAAGTAACCGCATCGAATAATTAAAAAGAGTCTTTAACTTAAAATGAGCCAAATTAAAGAAAGCGTTGTGAAATACTAAAAATAGCTATGCATCATTTCCTTTTGCTTTAACCTCTTCATCTTCCAGATCCTCGACCACTTCTTGCTACAACCATTTTTCTTGTGCCTTTCATCCTGGATTTGTAGTCCCTGTACTTGGCAATAATTGCTAATATATCTTGGCTTCTTGGTGTTACAGTGATCTGCAATCCAATTCTTGCTTTGGTTAGAGAAACTTCAGACTCATTCAGAGTATCAGACCTTCTATTTGCTTCAATTTTAAAAGAATTGAGGTAAACTTGCAACCTACTGAACTTTGAGTAAGATTCTACAGTTATTGTGGTAGGATCTACCATCTCCTTGTTGAATATCTCTTGAATTTCGGACAAACTTCCTTCTAATCTAGAATGCTCTCATCAAACTCATCAGTTATCTCAACCTTTATTTCATGACAATTTCCTTTAACCTCCACCAGCATATCCAAATACTTTTCAAGAGCTTTAGAAATCTCTTTTACCAAATTTTCATAAATGCCTAATTTCCATTCCAATGGGACAGACCAAGAAGGATCTAACTCCTTTGGATCATTCACAATTTGTTCATTAATCAATTTCATTTGATCCATGGAAATCAACTCTTTAATTTCTTGTGAAAGCATGTAGAGGCTGGTCTAATCTTTCCTAACCTGTCGTAGTCTGTCATCAATTCCTTCCTCTTATCAACAACCTAAGTATAGAAGAGCACAAACTTACTAATAAAGCAAACAGTCTCCTGGAGCATTTCATCAATCCATTCGCTGACATTTTTGGAATAACTCAAATTCTTCCTGATTGATTGCATTGCAGCCTCATCAATATCTCTTGCCTGAGAACTCGAGGCTTCACTGGAAATAGAAGGGGGAATTATAGAAGAAATAAAGTTCTTCAAATCAAGAACCTGCGATTGCAATCTCACAATTTCTTTTCTTTCTTCCTTTACCCATTTAATCAAAGCATTGACTGAATAATAAACATGATATATATCACCTTCAATTGTCTAGGGCCTCATATCAACATGTGTAACTTTATAGTCAACTACTGTTATCTCATCCTCATTTAAATCTTTTATAGGGTCTACAATTTCCAATACTTGATTACCAGAAGTAGTGTCAGTCAACATTCTTGACATTTTTTGCACTTTATTTGGCCTTGAAGAAGTTTGGAGCAATTTGCAAGCGTATCTACTCCAACTATTGTTGTAGGAGTATATTTTCTCTTTTTCTTTACTACCTTTTTCAACCATACTAGGGAGGCTTCTACCAAAACATGATCTTTATTCCTTAGAGAAATTTCCTTAAACTCACCAGGAGGGATGGGTATGTTTTCCACAGTGGAAAAGGGCACTTCAAACAAAGGAGGAAAAGCATTATCTTACACAATTTGCTTAAAAATGGCATCAGGATCCTCAGGCATAGGCATTGTTTCACTGGTTTTCTTTTTAGGAGTAGGGGTAGATATGTTGTCTTATTCACACACTAACTTCAGTTTAACCGACTCCCCAGGCTTCTCACCATCACCTCTAGACTGTGAATTTTCACTAGAAGACCTAGTAGCCATTCTCCCTGATGATGTACCCATTGCAACTACCTGAGTGGATCCCTATTCATTTGTTTGAGATGATATGGGTTCTTGAGTAGAACCTGTAGCCTGTCACCATTTTCCTTCTAACCAGTCCTAAGTTCTTATCAATACTAAGGCAGCTTGTACATTCATATTCAAAACTTCATTTTTACCCTATTCAACCTTGGGATGAGACATATCAGACAATTTTTCATATTCGGGGTCAATAATCGCCAAATCTTCAATCACACCTTCGGGAATATGGAAAGAGAGACTGAAATCTTGTATATGTTTGAGAGTTAACCTCATATAATCCCTTTTGAAGACTTCATTTTCATCAGCACAATCTTCCCAAAAATCCTCAATAGAAGGTTGATGCTGATATGAACTTCCTCCATATAAATTCTGCCTTAGGAAACCGTTGCTATCAAAATTAGCTCGCATGAATAAATGCTGGAGATTATATTCTTTAAGAACTCCTTCGGCACCTTTGGCCATCTGATTATTTTTACATGTAAAGGAAGGATTTTTCAATGGGAAAGGATATCCCTGCTTCCCCATATTCATGTACTTTACATTCACCATAGCCATTTGCCTACACACCCCTAGGAACACCAACAAATCTTTAGGATATCTAGGCAGTTTTAAAGGGGCCTTCTCAAAACCTCCTATCCTCAAGTAGGAAAACCTATCAAATTGGATATAAAAAATTCCAAACTCAGATACAAGAGACATTGACTAAGAATAAAAACTCATTTCAGGGTTTCCATCCAATTTCCTCATAGCTTCCATCAAGAATGCATCATTGACAAGGAAAAAATATCCCATTCCAACTTGCTTGGTAAACTGTGGATAACACTTATATATAGGCATGCCAAAAGTTGCGGATACCTGTGGCTTTAATCACAGCCAAGAATATCTTTGACTGGTTATGATATTTATTAAGCAAGAACATAAATGGAAGGTAGCAGTTTTCTGGAAATTGATTAATTGTTTGTTCAAATGAAAGCAAATGATCTTAGCCCAATCAATGAACACATTCTCATCACAAATAACCAAAATAAACTGACACATCCAATTTTCAAAAGAATCAATTTGTGCATTTCCAACAATGCGATGTAATAGAGCAATGGCATCTGCAATTTCCCCTTTAAAATACATTATCTTAAGTTTGGTAGGTAGCTATGACTTACCTCTTTTCTCTGAATTCAACCATCCTTTGGCCATAAAATTCTTACATCAACTCTCATTGACTTTTAAAAACTCACTAGCTATTGCAACAGACATATTCTCTATAGGTTCTTTCTCAAGAATCTTTAGTGTGTGGGAAATAGCTCCAAGAGTGAGTTTAGCAACAACAGTTCCATCTACGGATTTTATTTCCTACGTTTCAGTAATATATCTTCTCACGCATGCACCTATTAGGTCTATGCTCAACACAACTTCTAGAAAACCCCCGGCGTTAGCTAATCCACTTTCTAACAATTTTGCATCCACGAGAGATCTTCTGTCACTTTTCAAACGCGCCCAAAATTCCTCCAACTCAAAGGATCCCAGCTCTGTGTCCCTTACGCCGAGCCAACGAATTTCAATTCCAAACTGCATGAGCTCGCAATACACAAAAGGAACACTTGTATGCCTGAATAAATAATTATAGAAGGCGAAAGTACAACTGAAGGATTAACCAAATAAATCTCCACCACCTTAAGTCATGCAAAATGATAGGACATGTGTTTGGTATGAATTAATATGGCTCTTTATTTTTAATCCTCAATAAAGCAAACCCTAGGATTTGTCTGCTTTGCAAAAGTCCTTGATAAGACATCTCTAGGTTGTACCATATGCCTCCTTAAATGCATAGGTGGTGCCTCAAAATATGTGGGATGAATAACATATCACCTCATCCCAGAAAGTCAAAACTTTGTAACCCAAAGTCAGGAGTTACGAAGTTATGAAAACTGCCAACTCACTGACTACACAATAGACCAACACACTTGACACTGCTAAAGGGAAAGCAACTTGGGATATCGTGAAATTAGGAAAAACGCAAACCTAATGAAAAAGCTTGAAGACACCAGACGCCAGTGACTCAAGTTTCATAACTTTAAGAACACGCGACAAGGAGTTAGAAACTTAGAGAATCCCATGACAAAGGAAAAAATGAGGGAAAATACTTAGACTTGGGTAGAAAATAAGAAATTAATGGCCAAGGAAGATAAAATTTAAAATACATGATACATAGTGTACCTATGGGTAACATTGGCTCTGAATGGGGACCAAGACTGACATGACGCAGAGCATCCAAAAACATGGCATAAAGCCTTATTCATTGGGCAACAGAGTCAAAACCAGACAAGCCAAAAATGAAACAATTCAAGCAAAACAAAACTATGTACAAGGACATACCAAACATAACAATTATTCAAGAAGTTTCAAATCTTTCCCATTGTAGGGAAGAGGTAGAACAGTGTCATCAGGATAAGCCAATCAGAAAGCATGATCACCAACAAGCTACTTGATCAAAAAAGGCCCTCTCCAGAGAGAATCAAATTTTTTATGTGCTCCTTTTGCCTCCCTTCTCCTATCCCAGAGAAGAACTGAATCACCAACTGTAAAGTCTTTGTCTATCACTTTTATCAAAAACCTTCTTTACCATCTGCTGATGTTTGGTGATCTTATCCACCACAATTTCTCTTTCTTCTTGCAGCTTATTCAAATACATAATCCGCTTTTCCAAGGCTGTCTGAAATTGCCCATCTTCTATAACCTTCTGTAAATTAAGTGTCAAAATCTCCAATGGTGTAGGAAAAGTGCTATCAATTCCATATACTAATTGAAAGAGGGACATCCCAATATCTCTTTTATAAGTAACTCTATCAGCCCATAGAGCATCTTATAATTTTTTATGCCAACTCTTTTGATTTTCATCAACTAGCTTCTTGATAATGGAAATTAAATTCTTATTACTAGACTCAGCTTGCCCATTTCCTTGTGGATAATAATTAGATGAATGAGCAAGAATAACTCCATAATCGTAACATAAAAGAGTAATTTTAGCAAAGGAAAAAGAGCTAGCATTATCATCAACAAATTTCTTGGGCACTCCAAACCTTACCAAAATATTCTCTTTCAAAAAATTACACATGACCTCAGTGGTGGTATGCTTTACTGGAATAGCTTCCACCCATTTGGTAAAATAATTTGTGGCAGTTAATATTTGTGTATGTCCGGCACTAGAATTTAGGTTGATTGGTCCAATGAAATCTAAACCCCATTGTTGAAAGGGCTCATCTATTACCACAGGTTTCAAGGGAAAAGCAACAAGTTGTGGTCTACCAGTGAATTTTAAACATTTTTCACATTTTGACACCCACTCATATGCATCCTTAAACATACCTAGCCAATAGAATCTATGACGAAGGATTTTGAAAACTGTTACAAAAGCCAAAAAATGTTTGCCACATGCCTCACTATGAAAAGACTCCAATAGCTTCTTTTGTTGTTCTATGTCTACACATCTTAAGAAAGTCCCATCAACACCTTTCTTATACAAATTTCCTTCCTAGAGAACATACTTTCTTGCTTTAAGCTTTAATTTTCTCTTTCCTTTTGATGACAAATGTGATGGGCAATCACCATAGCCCAGGAAATAAGAGACATCAAAAAACCAATCATTAGTTGTGCTCGTGAATAGTACTAATGGTAACTCTTCTTCTTCAATAGGTTTACTTTCAACAATCATTTTAGCCAGACCCTTTCCCCTAACTAAATTAGTGGGCTTAATATATAGGTCATATTCTTGAATTTGGGCTATCCAAGATCCTCTTTTATTACATCCAATATCTTGCTGGGTAAGAATACTTTTCACAATAGTTTCAGGAACAAAAACAATGGTATGAGAATGAAGAATATAAAACCTAAATTTTTTGAGAGCCTTTACAACAGTGTATGTGTGTTTCTCAAGCGGTGAATATTTGAGTTCATACTTCTTTAGACGAGTGCTAATAAAAGAGATAGGGGCTTCAATACCTTGCTCATTCTTTTGTAATAAGATGGCTAACAAGGTGTGCTCTGAGGCATAACTATATATGATAAAATCTTTGGTAAAATTAGGATGAACTAAAGTGGGGGCATTCGCTATTACAGTTTTAATATTTGAAAAATATTGTTTTCCCTCATTGCTTCATTTAAACACTGGGTGAGCCTTCATCATATCAGAAATGGGTTTCGTCAGCTCAACAAAATCAGGAACAAACCTCCTTAGAAATTTCACTTGACCAAAGAAAGACCTAGTACTATCTTTGTTGGTAGGTAATCCCAGCTACATAATTGCCTGCACTCTCTCTGGGTCTATCTTGATTCCATCCTTTGAAACAATGTGGCCTAAGAGTTTTCCTTCAGTTACAATGAAGATAGACTTCTTAGGGTTTAAAGAGATACCTTCTTCTCTACAACGTTACAATACTACCTCCAAATCATGTAAATGATTGGCTTTCTTTTTGGAAAAAATTGTTAGGTCATCCAAATAGATCACCATAATTTTATTCCTGAGGTCACAAAAAGATAAGTCCATAGCCCTTTGAAAAGTGGCTCCAACATTAATAAGGCCGAATGGCATTCTATTATAGGAAAAAACACCAATGGGCATGGTGAATGTTGTTTTATGTTGGTCTTTAGGGGCTACTTTGACCTGATTATAACTTGAGAAACCATCAAGCATAGACATCATTTTAGAGCCAACAACTGTTTGTAGAATATGATCCATCACATGTAGTGGATAATTATCTTTTAAAGATGCCTAATTTAAATTTTTGAAATCGACACATATCCTTATCTCTCCATTTTTTTTCTCATAGGAACTATATTGGCTACCCATGTGGAATGATGAATAGGATAAACAATTTTTTCCTTAAGCATTTTATCAATTTCATTGAAAATGGCTTCTACAACTTTGGGATTATAAGTTTGTTGTTTATGTCTATAAGTTGTGGCACCAGGTTTCAATGGAATCTTATGCTGAAATTCTCCATGTCTAAATTTCTTCAAGTCTGCATAGAACCATGCGAAAACATCCCTATAATGCTTCAATAGAGAAATCAGTCTCTCTCTCTCCTCCTGGGAACAACACTTTCTAATATAAAAATTTTTAGGATCGTCTTTTGTGCCAATATTCACTTTATCATACTCAGCAAATGCTTCAACAAAAACTTTACCCTTCTACTTCAAATATTGATCATGTTTGTTGAATAAGTGCTCGAGAGAGACTAAACCCTTTGGAATCTTGTTACCCTTCAACTAGATTATTTTTGTCTCCTTCCCCTCAGGAGCAACAATATCACCTTCTAAAGCATCATTACTTTTATCATCACTACCTTCAAAATAAATGTGAGCAAAGGCTTCAACTTTCTCTAAAAATTCAATAATCTGCTAATCATTATTGAACACTTGCCAATGATTTACATTGTCAGGGACACTAGGTCTATCTACAATTTCAATTCTATAGGGCTTATGTTTGAAATCTAGATGCAGCAAGAGCAATGACGATGAGACTTCCAGGGAGTCAGCTCTAGCGTTTTGTTCTCTGGGAACAAACTCTATAGAAAAAGCATCAAAATCTTCTATACAATCCCAAACTCTGTTTCTATAATGTTTAAGCCAACCATTTTTCACAGTGTAAATATTTCTCACCTACTTCACCACTAATTCTTCATCTCCTATTGCTTTCAATTGTTTAATACCCTTTTCTTTGGCCACACTTAGACCAAGCAACAAAGCTTCATACTCAATTGTATTATTGGTATTAGCAAACTCCAATTTGAAAGCAAAGGGGAATTTATAGCCATCAGGAAAAATCAAAACTACTCCAGCCCCTAAACCAACATTAGCACAACTTCCATCAAATTCAAGCATCCACAATTCATTGACCAAATCAGGACTAATAGGATTTGAGTTCTCCTCTTGCTTGGAAGTGCACATATAGGTTCCTGGTCTTGTTTCAACAAACAAAATATCTGCTCTCGGATCGCCAAACTTTAAGACAATGAATTTGGCCTTAGATTTAGGATTTAAACATATTTTATTTCCATCCAAAGGTATTAAGGCATGAGACCAATCCATTTGGATTTCCCCACCCAAATCCTTACAAAAACTCCTACTCAACAACATACTGTAACTTGCAGGAATACCAACAACCAATATAGTCAATTTCAACCTCTTTTTAGGGAAAGCAGCCAAGGCTACTTGAGCATCTTTGATCTAACCTATAATAGGAACTGGGGACCCATCCATGGAATAACATTTACCTTGCGAAGAGGTATAAGATAAACCTAGGGCCTTAGCTATTTGGGCAAGCATCACATTTGCAAAAGCTCCAGAATCAATGAAACAATTACTCAGTCTAAAACCAACAATGTATAATGAGATATAAAAAGGTTATGGTTTCATGAATGGGTTTTGTGAGCTTGAAGGTTTATCTACAGTATTAGAAAAATTTGATTCCAAGACTGGCTTCATTATCATTGGAAATTTGAGCATTACATTGGGACAGTGAAGACTCTTGCTTAACATATCTCACCAACCTATCTAGTTCTGAGGGATTGAGTCCCAAGTACTCTGCTTGTGAAATTTGAATTTTAGTATTCTTACAGGACTCAAATATATTAAATGAACCAGAAGGGAGAGTGGTAGGAGATGAAGCAGATGGTACCTAAACTTGCACGCTATTGGAAGCAACTTGCTTTTGCTTCTTCTGCTTTGTTAAAATGTATTTTAGGGCTGAAGATAAGCTAACCTGATCAACCTTGGCATGTTGTGCTCTAGTGAAGACAACACAATTGGGATCATCAACTCTGACATATACATCCTCTCCAACTTTTGCCTCTTATACGAACTCAAAGAAGTTCATGCCAACATCATTGGATGAGCTAGGTTCCTCCACATATGGTTCCATAGTATGTTCATTTTTTGAAAGCATTTGCATGAATCTAATCATCTCAGGACAATTAGCTCCATCATGATCCAAGTTAGATGAAAATTACAATGATTTCCCTTACTGGAAGAGGAAAGACCCTCAATTTCCAACCTTTGATTTGGGGAAGGCAATGAAAGTGTTTTGTGGGAAGATCCTTGATAATTCCTAGAAACCTCTTGATAGAACGTTTGTGAGGGACCCTTTGTCATTTGTCTCTTGAGAGTGATTATGTCATTGGGCATCCTCTAAATGACTAGGTCAGTAGAATTTATTGGTGAAGGTCTACCAGTTTATAGTTCTTTCTTCCATTTTCCAAAAATAATCAGATCATCTTCTATGGATACAACTTTGTCTTGTGCAGTAGCTAAGTCGGCCGCACCTTCCCTTTTAATAATGAAACTCACATCTAGTGGAAGAGTGTTAATGAATATTGCTTTCAACAATTCAATGTCGGGCCTCATATTCATAGTAATTCTATTATGTAATTTTTTAAACTTGGCCACAAAATCCCTCGTTGACTCATGAACTTCCTTCTTCATTAAACCAAATTGAGCAACTAGGATTTGATTATCTTTTGCAGACTTAAATCTATTCTCAAACCTTGTTCGTAGGGTATCCCAATTGTTAATAGAACCATTAGGAAGAGAATAAAACCAGTTAGTAGCAACATCCATAAAATATTCTGCAAAGAGTCTCATAGCAACATCTTCATGTTGTATTGCAAGAATGGAAGAGGCAGCAAAGAAAGCCTTCATATGCTCATCAAGAGAAACTTTCCCATCCCCACTAAATTTGGGTATAATATTTCGCGAACCTTTGGGTAAATCATGAAGTTGTGCACCAGCTCCAAAGATTAGAGGACCTATGACAACCCCCATGGGACCGGTAGGAGTTGTGCCATTATTAGAGGAAAATTTACTCGTGCAAGAAGGGTAGTACCACACAAAAGAAGACCTTGGCAGGATATCTTCGAGACCCCAGATACACTAGGTTGAGGAGGGGGAGGAGAAGATGGTCTACTGATAGACTTAACTTTTTGGGTAGGTGGAAAATATGAAAAATCAATGGTTTCTAAGAACTTGGCGTAGTCACGGTAGGAGGGTCCTCAAAGAGAACAATCCAAACTGTGCAACAAGAGTTACACAACAGAAGCAACATAGAATATGGAGGAAAATGCAAATTCAAACCTTCTTATTATCAGAAAACTCAATTACAAACAACCAACGACATCCAGGCTTATAGATCTGGCTCACAAACCTGATATAACATGCTCAAATTACAATATCCCTATATGCTCCTATATGTGAGCTGAAATCTTTGATATCAAGTCTAAAATCTATCTCATTCTATTTAATCTACTTCCTAATGATTGGTTACAATGATTTATATCATATCCAAAGATCTAGAATCATCCGCGTCGGCCAAAGATCATTACAATCTCTAATGAAGAAAATGTAACATGTGCATGAGTAGGTCGGCCTCAAATTTGAATTACTCTTCGGTGGGTGCATAAGATGAAGTGTGGACCCATAATTAATGTTGGGGACACTCCATGAAATAATTCTAAACACATAGCTGAGATTTGCAAGTTACGAGAAAGATCCACGATAGATCAAACTAGTCGTTAGGCTCAAAACTTATTCTGGTGTCAGTTCTTGGAATTGCCACTTATTCCAGAAGCGATAACTTTATGAAAAAAGATCCAATCGATCTAAAATTTTGGTAAAAGGAAAATGAACATGTCTACGATGCAAACATAGATCCACAAGGTTTGGTGAACAAATATGATGATATGTTGAATCTGCCAACTGGAACTTGAACAAAAGAAAAACAAGAATAAAACTGGAATGAAAATATTTTTGGTTGATGGAAGATTTCCAAGAACCAAGGATGCTCCTACATCAGACATCCGAGGTTATTGAAAAGTGAGTCCCTCATTTTGCTGGGGCTAAAGGAAAACCAAAATGGTCTACCTCAGCCTAGGAAATCCAAGAAGAATACTCCACTGGTCTGCCTTTCCACTCTACAAGATATTCTTTGTACTGTCTTCTATGCGTTTTCTTCCCATCTCTGATATCCAAAATCTCTTCTATCTCTTCTGATTGCTGTTCATGAAACTATTTCTCCAAATTTGCCTTATTGTCTTCACTGAATTCTGCTTCATGGTACTAATGTAGATCTGCAATGTTGAATATAGGTGAGATACCCATGCCATCCAGTAACTCCACTTCATATGCATTTCTTGAATCAAATTTCTTCATAATCTTACAAGGTCCAAACTTCCTCATCTTCAGCTTATTGTATGTTCCAACTAGAAATCTCTCCTTCCTTAAATACACCATCACTTCATCTAAAACTTCAAACTCCTTATGTCTCCTCTTTTCATCTGCTCTCTCCTTATACTTCTTATTCATTTCTTCTAATTGCTATTTCACTTGAGTATGCACTTTCTTTATATGCTCTACAAATTCTTATGCTTCTACACTCCTTTTATCTTCACTATTGATGTCTCGCAATTCTGATATACCTCTAGGATGAACTCTAGTAACAATCTCGAAAGGTGTTTTCCTAGTATTCCTGTTCACTAAATTATTGTAAGAAAACTCTACTTGTGTAAGGACTAAATCCTAACTTCCGGTCTTCTCTCCAACCAAACATCTCAGCAAATTTCCCAAATTCCTATTTACTACCTCCATTTGTCCATCAGTCTGTGGGTGAAAAGTATAACTAAACTTTAAATCTATTTTTATCTTCTTCCAAAGTGTCCTACAAAAGTAACCAACAAACTTTACATCTATGTTTGAAACAATACTCTTAGGTAATCCATGCAATCTGACCACTTCTTTGAAAAACAATTCTGCTACATGTACTGCATATGTTGTCTTCTTACAAGGTATGAAATATGCAATTTTAGAAAATCTATCCACCACCACAAATATAGAATCATTACCTCTTTGTGTCTTTGGAAAACCAAGTATGAAATCCATATTGATATCCTCCCAAGGTCTCTTCGGAACTGTCAAAGGCTTATACAATCCAACATTCTAACTAATCTGTTTTGCAGCTTGACACACTCTGCAACTTTGCACAAATTTCCTAACATCCTTATGAATTTATGGCCAAAAGTAATTCTCACTTACCAATGCTATTGTCTTATCAATTCCAAAGTGCCCTGACAATCCTCCAATATGTTTTTCTTTCACCAAGTTGTCCCTCATTGAACTCTAGGGTATACACAATTGATTCCCTCTGAACAACATATCCTCTTGAATGAAATAATCCAACCATTGACTTCTATCCTCCAAGACTGGTTCTTTACAAGCTCTCCAAGGTTTTGCAAAATCTAGGTCTTCCTCATACAAGTTCTTCAATTCATCAAACCCTAGTACCTCCACTCTCATCTTTGTTAGTAAATTCTTTCTCCTACTCAAAGCATCAACAACTCTATTTGAATTTCCACTCCTATGTTTCAAAACAAAAGTATAACTCTGCAAGAATTCCACCCATCTAATGTGTCTTTGATTCAACTTACCTTGACTATTCAAATATTGCAATGCTTGATGATTTGTATACAACACAAACTCCTTAGGCAACAAGTAATGTCTCCACTTCTTCAAGGCTTGAATTATGGCATAAAACTCCTGATCATATACTGAATATCTTTTGCTAGCATCATTCAATTTCTCACTGAAATAGGCTACTGGTCTTCCTTCTTGACTTAATATTGCTCCAATTGCATTTCCACTTGCATCACAATCTACTTGAAACACCTTATTAAAATCTAGCAAAGCCAACACAAGTTGCTCAGTCACCTTTCGTTTCAACAACTCAAAACTTCGGTCTTCTCTAGATGTCTTCCTAAAATCCTTCTTATCTCCTCTCATTGTTTCTGTCATAGGTCTACAAATAGAACTGAAATTCCTAATGAACTTTTGGTAGAAACTAGCCAATCCATGAAATGATCTTACCTTTCCAATGCTTTCAAGTGTAGGCCATTCAACAATTGCTCTTACCTTCTCAGGATCCATCTCTAATCCATTCCTAGATATCACAAATCCTAGATATATCAATTCTTCCTTCATAAAACTACACTTCTTAATGTTTATCAACAACTGCTCTTCTCTCAACCTCTGCAAAACTTGTCTTATATGCAACAAATTTTCTTCTCTAGTCTTCTTGAAAATCAAGATGTCATCCAAATACACAACCACAAACTTACCCAAGAATTTCTTCAATACTTCATTCATCAACCTCATGAAAGTACTCGGTGCATTTGTTAGTCCAAAAGGCATCACCAACCACTCATACAATCCTTCAATTTTATTGAATGTTGTCTTCCACTCATCCCCTTTTCTTATTATGATATGATGATATCCACTCTTTAGGTCTATCTTTGTAAAGTATTTAGCTCCACTCAAACAATCCATAATGTCATCCATCCAGGGCAAAGGAAATCTATACTTCACTGTGATTTTTTTTATGGTTCTAGAGTTTGTACACATCCTCCATTCTCCATCCTTATTAGGTGCTAGCACAATAGGTACTGTACAAGGACTTAAGCTTTCTCTAATCAAACCCTTCCTCAACAATTCTTGCACTTGTCTATTCAACTCATCATTTTCTAATGGTGTCATCCGATGTGCTGCTTTGTTAGGAAAACTAGCTCCAGGAATTAGATCCATGCAATGACTAATACTCCTCACAGGTGGCAATCCATCAAGTACATTATCTAAAATGATATCTTCATATTCTGTCAGCAACTCTTTTACCTCATTTGGTTGTTCCTCCACATGCTTCAAGTCTTCAACCTTCTTAGGAACCGAGGTATAACACATGCTCTCTATTGCAAGATGGTGTGTCCCTTGGTCTTCCTTTCAGCATAACTCTTGGGTTTGTGACATGGTCTAACCACCTCCTGTGGATCTTAACTGGCACTTGTATCGAGCATTGATAGGTCAAACTTTTGGTGCAATGACAAGGCCAACAATTGGTATTAGAGTTGGTCATAGGTTCAAACCCCTTGCTTGTGATGGGGGGGATTGTTTCAAGATGGTGTGCCCCTTGGTCTTCCTTTCAGCACAACTCTTGGGTTTGTGACATTGTCTAACTACCTCATGTGGATCTTAATTGACACTTCTATTGAGCATTGATAGGTCAACCTTTTGGTGCAATGACAAGGCCAACACTCTCATGTTTCAGTCCATCCAGAAATCTCATTCCATCAACCAAACAAACCCTAGAATTTGTAAAAATATCAACTTTAGGAACATCCTCCAATGGCAACAAAGTTTGCTTCATCCCATTAGCAACCATGGTATATGTGTTCTTCTTTCCATCATGAATAGCCTGTCTATCATATTGCCAAGGTCTTCCCAACAAAACATGACATACATCCATAGGCATGATATCACACAAAACTTCATCATGATAATTTCCTATCTTCAATTTCACCAAACATTGTTCACTTACTAGTATCTTATGCTCATCTTGAATCCATGCTATCTAATAGGGCTTCAAGTGTTTCAATCTTTCCAACTTCAATTTGGTCACCATTTCTTTAGAAACCAGGTTCTCAAAGCTTCCACTATCAACAATCTCTTTGCAACATTTACCAGCTACCTTGCATCTGATCTGAAACAAATTCTTTCTCTGTAACGGATCTTTCTCCAACTAACTTTGACACAATACTCTTTTATTCCCCAACACTTCTCCTTCTTCCAGTTGATTAGATGATCCAACATGATCCTATTTAGCAAAGGTTGTTCTTCTATTGTTCTCTGTCTTTCTTCTTGTCTCTCCCTAATTGCATTCAAATGCTCTATGTCCTTCTCCACCACATTTGAAACAAGTTCCCTTGAACACTCTTTTCTCCTATCCTCTATCATCTCTTCTATAACCCTCATTCCAGTAACCACCATATCCTCCTCTTTGGTAAGAGTTTCCATCATCTACATGGTATGAATTCTCATTCTTACTTACTTCCTTATCTTTGTTTTGATCTGGAAAAGATCCTCTTCCTCCTCCAGTAAAAGTTCTTCCTCTTTGAAATCTTCCACCTCTTCCTCTCTGTCTCTGCTCATGTCTTTTATTCAGCTTCTCTTCTGCTTTTATGGTACATTGATATGCCTCTTCCACACTCACTAACTTGATCAAACTGATCTCATCTTGTATGGACGATCTCAAACCATTCACATATATAGCTACTTGCTCGATCTCATCCTCTGAATGTCTGGATCTGATATTCAACTTGTAGAACTCTTCAATATACCCTGTCACACTTAAATCCTTCTGCTTCAAATTTTACAACTTCTTGAACAAACTAATCTAATAGTCTGTAGGCATAAACTTTGTCTTCAACTTATTCACCATCCGATCCCATGATTTTATCTTCTCCTTTCCTCTTCTTTTCCTATCTATCTGCAAATGTTCCCACCAAAGGGATACATGTCCTCTCAACTTTGTACAAGAAAATTTCACCTTCTTGTCTTCAGTAGTACCTTCAAAATCAAAATACTTTTCCATCTCTATTATCCAATCTAGCAATTCATCTGAATCCAACTTACCATTATAATCCAGTGGATTGAAATGTGGTTTGGTATTTGCTCTAGTTAGGGCTCTTATGAACCTCTCTTCTCCCTAATCAAGGCTAGGTTGATCTTCTCTTTCCATTTCTTCTTGTACTTCTACCTCTTCATCACTCACATCATCAACTGGTCGACCTCTCCTCTAGGTTGTTTCAACTGCATCTAATCTAGCAGCAATTCCTCTCAACATCTCCATCATAGTTGAGTCTGCATTTCCATGTGCTCCATTTCCTCTACCATTTATTCTTCATGCCTTATTTACACAAGTCCTCTACAAATGTAGGTTGTATCCTCAATCCTCCACCCTACAACAAATCTTCAACAGGACTCCATGAAATATGGCGATCTCTCAAGGAACGAATCTCGCTCTAATACCAATCTGGCATAGTCACGGTAGGACGGTCCTCAAAGAGAACAATCTAGACCATGCAACAAGAGTTACACAATAGAAGAAAAACATAATATGGAGGCAAATATGGATCCAAACCTTCTTATTATTAGAAAACTCAATTAGAAACAACCGACAACATCCTGGCTTACAGATCTGGCTCACAGGCCTGATATAACATGCTCAAATTACAATATCCATATATGCTCCTATATGCTAGCTACAATCTTAGATATCAAGTCTAAAATCTATCTCATTCTATTCTAATCTACTTCCTAATGATTGGTTACAATGATTTACATCATATCCAAAGATCTAGAATCATTCGCGTTGGCAAAGATCATTACAATCTCCAATGAAGAAAATGTAACGTGTGCATGAGTAGGTCGACCTCAAATTTGAATTACTCTTTGGTGAATGCATAAGATGAAGTGTGGACCCATAATTAAGGTTAGGGACACTCCACAAAATAATTCTAAACACATCGCCAAGATCCGCAAGTTACGGGAAAGATCCACGATAGATCAAACTAGCTATTAGGCTCAAAACTTATTCCAGTGTCGATTCTTGAAATTGCCACTTATTCTGGAAGTGATAACTTGTGGGAAAAAGATCTAATTGATCTAAAATTTTGGCAAAAGGAAAATGAACATGTCTATGACGCAAACATAGATTCATAAGGTCTAGTGAGCAAATATGATGATACGCTGAATCTGCCAATTGGAACTTGAACAAAAGCAAAACAAGAATAAAACTAGAATGAAAATATTTTTGGTTGATGCAAGATTGCCAAGAACCAAGGATGCTCCTGCATCAGAACTCAAAATATTTATCGACAAGCCCTTTTTTCTTATCACCCCTAGTATACCTCTTAGAAGCCAGGTTTTGACATGACACTAATAGGCCAACAAAGTCGCCAACTTTAATTTATTAATGGTTTCATGGGGGATTTTTCCTATTATTCACTTGATTTCTAGGAGCTTTTGCGGGAAGGACTCTTCTAGCTGGAGGTGGTATATTTTCTACAAACACAATCTCCTCAGCATTCTCAATGTGCATTACATTTTCTCTGATAATATCTCCAAGTTCCTCCTCTTCTTCCAATACTTCGTTAACTCTGTGATATTGATAGTTGGTTCTTCTCTGTTGCCAAGCCAACAGCCTAAGACTAGTTATTATATCTTCTTGATCACTAACTAACCAATCTATGTTAGGCTGAAGAATAGGAGCGTTATGCCTCTAAAGTACCATTCTTATTATCCATAGAGCAACTTATCATACAAAAAATATTTTTCTAAGTAAATCCTTGTTAGAGTTGCCAAAAATCTGTTGGTTGATAGATTTATCACATAACTCTATATTCTCATGCCCACTAAGGTGACAAATGTAACCACGGTTGAATCAATAATAATATGATTTTCAGACTGATTCTTTGCTTATTTTAAAAGGTGGCAGCTACCTTTATATGATATTCAATGAATAATTTCTAACTGATGTTGCTTTTAATTGGAAAGAAAATAAAGGAAGGGTCTTTTAACCAGAAAGCTTTAAAGGTATTCAATAACTTCATATATGATAAAACCATAAAGTACTTCATGAATGAAATTAAATCAAATACCACCATAAAGGAATCCCTACTCATAGATAAACGATACCGTGCAGTGATGCAACTAATCAAAAAAATTATAATTCCAATAATAGATCAAACCTTGGTAGAACAATCAACTTAAGCAGAACAAATTCATGCACCATAATTCAAAGATTACAAATGCATAAAATCCACCATTACCTTCTATATCAAAATAATAGAAAGCAATATTTCAAAATAACAGAGTTTTTCTCTAATGAGTAAATCAAAGTTTTCCCAAAAGATTTGAATCACATCAGCCAAGTCAATATTTAAAGCGTAACAAATTGTCTTTGGTAACAATTTCTTGAAAGTAACCACATTGAATAATTAAAAAGAGACTTTAAATTAAAATGTGCCAAATTAAAGAAAGCGTTATGAAATATTAAAAATAGATATGCATCATTTCCTTTCGCTTCAACCTCTTCGTCTTCCAGATCCTCGACTGCTTCTTGCTGCAATAGTTTTTCTTGTGCCTTCATCCTAGATTTGTAGTCCCTGTACTTGGCAATAATTGTTAATATCTCTTTGCTTCCTAGTGTTATAGTGATCTGTAGTCCAGTTCTTGCTTTGGTTAGAGCAACTTCAGACTCATTCAGAGTGTCAGACCTTCTATTTGCTTCAATTTTAAAAGAACTGAGGTAAACTTGCAACCTACTGAGCTTTTAGTAAGATTCTACGGTCATTGTGGCAGAATTTTCCATCTCCTTGTTGAATATCTCTTTGAATTTCAGACAAACTTCCTTTGAATCTAGAATCCTCTCATCAAACTCATCAGTTATCTCAACCTTCAGGTCATGAAATTTTCTTTTAACCTCCACCAGCCTATCCATATACTTTTCAAGAGCTTCAAAAATCTATTTTACCAGATTGTCATAAATGCCTAATTTCCATTCCAATGGGACAGAACAAGAAGGATCTAACTCCTTTGGATCATTCATAATTTGTTCATTAATCAATTTCATTTGATCCATGGAAATCAACTTTTTAATTTCTTGTGAAAGCATGTAGATGCTGGCGTGATCTTTCCTGACCTATCGTAGTTCTACCATCAATTCCTTCCTTTTATCAACAACCTAAATATAGAAGAGAACAAACTTACTAATAAAGTGAACAGTCTCATGAAGCATTTCATCAATCCATTCACTGACATTTTTGGAGTAACTCAAATTCTTCCTAATTGATTGCATTGCAGACTCATCAATATCTCATGTCTGCGAACTTGAGGCTTCATTGGAAATAGAAGGGGGAATTATAGAAGAAATAAAGTTCTTCAAATCAAGAACTTCAGATTGCAATTTCACCCTTTGTTTTCTTTCTTCCTTTACCCATTTAATCAAAGCATTGACTAAATAATCAACATGATATATATCACCTTCAATTGTTTGGGCCCCCATATCAACATGTGTAACTTTATAGTCAACTACTGTTATCTCATCCTCATTTAAGTATTTTATAAGGTCTACAATTTCCAATACTTGATTACTAGAAGTAGGGTCAATCAACATTCTTGACATTTTTTGTGCTTTCTTTGGCCTTGAAGAAGTTTGGAGCAATTTTGCAAGCGTATCTACTCCAACTATTGTTGTAGGAGTATATTTTCTCTTATTCTCTACTGCCTTTTTCAACCATACTAGGGAGGCTTCTACCAAAACATGATCTTTATTCCTTAGAGCAATTTCTTTAGAATCACCAGGAGGGATGGGTATGTTTTCCACCAAGGAAGAAGGCACTTCAGAAAAATAAGGAAAAGTATTATCGTCCACAATTTGCTTAAAAATAGCATTGGGATCCTTAGGCATAGGCGTTGTTTGATTGGTTTTCTTTTTAGGAGTAGGGGTAGATATGATGTCTTGTTCACACACTGAATTTAGTTTAACTAACTCCCCAGGCTTCTCACCATCACCTCCAGACTGTGAATTTTCACTAGAAGACCTAGTATCCATTCTCCCTGATGATTTACCCACTGCAACTACCTGAGTGGACCCCTGTTCATTTCTTTGAGATGATATGGGTTCTTGAGTAGAACCTGCAGCCTGTCGCCATTTTCCTTCTAACCAGTCCTGAGTTCTTTTCAATACTGGGGTAGCTTGTACATTCATATTCAAAACTTCATTTTTACCCCAATCAACCTTGGGATGAGATCTATCAGACAATTTTTCATATTTGGGGTCAACAACCGCCAAATCTTCAATCACACCTCCGAGAATCTGGAAAGAGAGACCAGAATATTGTATCTATTTGAGAGTTAACCTCATATAATCCATTTTGAAGACTTCATTTTCATTAACACAATCTTCCAAAAAGTCTCCCATAGAAGGTTGATGCTAATATGAACTTCCTCCATATAAATTCTGCCTCAGGAAACCCTTGCTATCAAAATTAGCTAGCATGAATAAATGTTGGATATTATATTCTTTAAGAACTCTTTCAGAACCTTTGGCCACCTGATTATTTTTACATGTAAAGGAAGGAGTTGTCAATGGGAAAGGATATCCCCACTTCCCCATATTCATTTACTTTACATTCACCATAGCCATTTGGCTACACACCTCCAGGAACACCAACAAATCTTTAGGATATCTAGGTAGTTTTAAAGGGGTCTTCTCAAAACCTCCTATCCTCAAGTAGGAAAACCTATCAAATTGGATATAAAAACTTCCAAACTTAGATACAAGATACATTGACTAAGAATAAAAATGCATTTCAGGGTTTCCATCCAATTTCCTCATAGCTTCCATCAAGAGTATATCATTGACAAGGTAAAAATATCTCATTCTAAATTGTTTGGTAAACTGTGGATAACACTTATATACGGACATGCCAGAAATTGGGGATACATGTGGCTTTAATCCCAGCTAGAAAGATCTTTGACTGGCTATGATATTTATTAAGCAAGAACACAAATGGAAGGTAGCAGTTTTATGGAAATTGATTAATTGTTCATTCAAATGAAAGAAAATTATCTTAGCCCAATCACTGAACACATTCTCATCATAGATAACCAAAATAAACTGACACATCCAATCTTCAAAAGACTCAATCTGTGCATTTCCAACAATGCGATGTAATAGAGCAATGGCATCCACAATTTCCCCTTTAAAATGCATTCTCTTAAGTTTGGTAGGTAGCTATGACTTACCTCTTTTCTCTAACTTCAACCATCCTTTGGCCATAGAATTCTTGTACCAGCTCTCATTAACTTTGAAAAAATCATGATCCGTCACAACAGACATTCTTTACAGGCGCTTTCTCAAAAATCTTTAGTGTGTGGGAAACAACTCCAAGAGTGAGTTTAGCAACAACAGTCCCGTCTACAACTTTTATTTCTTATGTTTTAGGAATATATCTTCTTGTGCATGCACCTATTATGTCTACGCTCAACACAACTTCTAGAAAACCCCCAACATGATCTAATCCACTTTCTAACAATTTTGCATCCACAGGAGATCTTCTGTCACTTTCCAAACGCACCCAAAATTCCTCCAACTTAAAGGATCCCAACTCCGCGTCCCTTACACCGAGCCAACGATTTTCAGTTCCAGACTGCATGAACTCACAATACACAAAAGGAACACTTGTATGCTTGAAGAAATAATTGTAGAAGGTGGAAGTACAACTGAAGGCTTAACCAAATAAATCTCCACCACCTTAAGCCATGCAAAATGATAGGACTTGCATTTGGTATGAATTAATATGACACTTTATTTTTAATTTTCGATAAAGCAAACCCTAGGATTTGCATACTTTGCAAAAGTCCTTGATAAGACATCTCCAGGTTGTACTTTATGCCTCCTTAAATGCATAGGTGGTGCCTCGAAACATGTGGGATGAATAACATATCACCTTGTCTCTGAAAGTCAAAACTTTGTAACCCAAAGTCGGGAGTTACAAAGTTATGAAAACCTCCGACTCACCGACTACACAATAGATCGACACACTTGACATTGCTAAAGGGAAAGCAAGTCGGGCTATCGTGAAGTTAGGAAAAATGCAAACTCGATGACAAAGCTTGAAGACATCGAATGCCAACGACTTAAGTTTTATAACTTTAAGAACACACGACAACGAATTAGAAACTTAGAGAATCCCGTGACAAATGTAAAAATGAGGGAAAATACTTAGACTTGGGTGGAAAATAAGAAATTAATGACCAAGGAAGATAAAATTTAAAAGACATGATACATAGTATACCTACGAGTAGCACTTGCTAGAGGCTTCATTGCATGGGTTTTTGTAAGAATTTTATTTCTTTCCCTTAGCTTTATCATTCACATTTAACTTAGTTTACTTTACTTTATTTTAGCTTTGCTATTCTCTATTTCTTTCTCGCATTTTGAGATTTCTTAGCAATCATATTAGAAGTAGTCACTTTGTGTTTTTCGTGACATTCTCAGTTTTCAGTCTGTACAAGACTCCATCACGCCTTTGGGACTCCAACGCGTCACGTTGTCATCCATGTGTCGCGCTAACGTCCTTTGGCCGAAAGCTCGCTAGTCTATCCAAAAAATCTATGTGACCTACTCTTTTTTATTCCGGAACTCTTGCCTTTCATCCTATCACTTGAACATTATTCCTTGAGGTAGTTTAGGGAAGTTCGTTCCCTAGGAATCTCTTGAGAACAAAGAGACTCATGAGCAAAAAATCCCCCTTCTCTACACTAGGTCCTAGAGTTCTTGATCTCTCTTGAACCCTAGCTCCCATCCTTCTCTATGTGCTTCCGCAATTCCTCTCTAGGTTTAGGTCTTTGAGTGAAACTAGGACCTTGGAACTTGGTTCCAAGTTCCATGTTCCCATCAATACCCCAGTCACAAAAATTCCTATTTACTAGCTCTTTGCTTAACTTTTATCCTTGTTCCCTCTCTCATTTTAGCCCTACATCCCAATTTCCTTACCTTGTATCTAGGGCACTTACCCTCATATAATCCTTGTACCTCAACACCTCCTTCCTTATTCCTCGATCTACCCAACCTTTTGACCCCCACGCCTTTCACCACCTCATTCCTTGTTATTGATTTCACCTTGGGATCACATTCATAAGTCCCTCCTAAACCTAAAATCCAACCACATACAAGTAGAACACATAATAAATCCTACTTTGGTACACTATTTTAGCTACTCACCCATACTCTAAGATAATCAAAAAAATAAAAATAATGGTATATTTCCTACAATGATTTTTCGTATAGATTCATGTATTTCTTCCATGCCACAACATGTCACAAAACTCACAAAATTTAGTATTCAATCCAATGAACAAGGTAGATCTACTCTACTATTTATTGTGCCGTGTATTTCCTTGTGGTCAGACTCACAAAACTTCTACAAGCTCTTATTCAAAGGTCTACCCCCATTTTTGATCAATTGAGCATTTGATGCCACAACAAGTTTAGAATAATGAAGAATCTTCCTATGTGTGTCAAAGTACTCAAACAACCACACATTAAACTTCTTCTTTGGGTACCTTTTAAGCCATGTTCCAATAACAATCACTAATCCAGTAGGATACTATTGACGATGCTTTTGACACAGCAACATGCAAACAAAATATTGCTACTCTATTTCTCCTGAAAGAGAAAGATGATCACATGGATATCTTAGCTCCCAAGTACTATGTAGTTGGTTCTCAATTGTGCTGATGTTACTCAGTGGTCAATGCAACAGTAATGTTCAAGGGACCTACTGGTGTTGAGCTTTTGGATTGTTTTGGGTTAAACATAAATTTAAACCTACTCTAACTAGGGTTTTAAATAAACAGAAAAAGATGGATCAGCGCTTTGGAACAAAAAAGAATGATATTTCATCTGAATTAACTAGAACTGTCACCTTCCAAGGAATTCCTAACTGAAACTACAAAACAAAATTAACTTGTGACTAACACACAATTTCATTCATTCACAGTGTTGATTTCAACAGTAGATTGCAAGTTACCATTCAAATAAAACATAAAATCAAATTTCATTCCTTGAGAGCTTCCCAAATTAGATGATTAACTCAAGACAAACACCATTCTGGAACACAACATGAAGTAGATTTTAATCTGGTTGCTTCTACTGTTCATAAAATAGATAAGCAACATTTACAAAGCTGGCACAATCACCAGTGTATAGAAAATCTATGACTCCAAATTATTTCCATTTACACTAAGGAAACTGAAAGATACATTAGTCCATTCTGAATCTAACTCCTACTCTAAGAAGACAAAAGAAGGTCCTATTACAAAGAATCAAGATCAGCTTCTATCCCCTCTATTCCTATTCTGCTGGCTACTAACTATAAGTTCTCTATCTAGAAGTTCTACCTTCAAAGTTCTCTATCTACCACTTCTAACCTTTACAAAGAGGCAAGAATGCCTTATATATAGAATGAATCAAAAGAAATGCGCTGTCCCCCCTGCATTAGGGTTTACAAAAATATCCATTGCCAGGAGAGTCGACTCTCAAATCTTTTGAGGAAAGTCAAAACTGCATTCAATTTGAAGCCCTGTTGTCCGTGCTGATGAAGGATTTCTCCCTCAGGAGAAGCCTTTCTAGATCTCTTTGGCAGCTGCAGCATTAACTTTCCTATCTTCGTGTCCACCTTCGAAATCTGTTGGGGTCACCTTGAATGCTCAGAATATCTTCATTAATACTGATCTACCTCCTTTCCAGTAGTTACCACAACTGTCCCTCTAAGTCATAGTTTCTTCTTTCCTTCGGCTCCCTTTCTGTTTTGGACTTCCCTGTTTGTTGACCGTCTTCTGGAAGCACCGTCGAGCCTCCTTGCAAATCCGAATGCCATCACCCGAGTCGATCCATCGTCATTTGTTCTCAGAAAGAGTCCATCTGATTTTCATTCTGTTGGCCTTCTTTCCCAGGAACAGTCAATTGGTCAAGGGACCAATGAATCACTCTTTTGGCTTCCTCTGATTGGTCGGGCATACGCCATGCGAGATTTTTAGGCGATCAAAAGGTGGTCTGATCAACATCATATGTCGGTGAGACACCATTGGTGTCTCCTCGATATGATTTCACCATTATGCATATGTCATTGGGGTAGCATGGGATAGTCGGTGAGACATTTCGGTGAGTCGTGGGAGTCATATCGAGCTCAAAAGAACATCGGCAAGATAGCCGCTCGTCGGTAGGACATCACAGTGATGATATCCCTCTCTCTGGCTCGGAGTTCATTTTCCTTTCGACAAGACTTTTTAATTGGCACAAGGTCATGGCAAGCTCCCCTTGGTTATACCGATATCTCTTTTTCATTTGTGAACCCACCGCTATCAGCAAGACTTTAGCATATTGACAAGACCACCTGGAAAGGTCCTCGTTTTGTCAGTGAGCCCATTTCTTTATGTTGGGGAGACATCATCGGGTCGGCAAGACTTCTTACCGAACTCGTTCCATTCGTTCAGAGTCTCCCTGAGTTCATTCAATTTCCCCGAGCTCAGCCTTTTCGGCATGACCTCCTCATGTCGGTGAGACTTCTCACTAAGAGCGTTATCTTTTGGCGATCTCCTATCATTTTGGGAAGACATCGCTCGGTTGCCGAGACCTCATAGTGATCCTAGATCAATACGCTGATGCCGCTTTTGTTGCTATGACCTCACCTCTTCTACCAGACATTATGCTGAAGGTTTTATCCTTCGCCGAATGCAACTCCCTTCGGCGAGACCCATGGCAATCGGCCAGACCTCCTACCGAAGGCAAAATTATCGCCGAGACTCAGATTCTTAGGTGGGACCCTCCTCTGTTGGTGGGACTTCATTCGGTCGGTAAGACATTATACCAACTGAAGCCCCCTTTGCCGAATTTTGTTGTCGCCAAGACCCCTCTTGTGGTCATACCGATATGCTTTCCTTCTCTCCACTTGTGTCGCCGTAACATTCCCCTGTCAGGGAGATGTCCTATAGATACATTATGCTTCGCCGAGGGATCTCCATAAGCACATCTTTTATCGCCATGACAACCTGATTCTCTCACCGATGAAACAATATGTCGGTGAGACTTTATGGATTGGCAAGACTACCAGACCTCAACCTGATAGACCTCCTCTTGTGCTTTGTCGGTGTGACCTAAAGATTTCGCTGAGACTTCTTGGCGAAGAAGATGACTCCCGCCGAAGTGTTTTCTCATTGTGCGGTAGTCGATGAGACTTTAGGAAGTCGCCAAGACTTCCTCCCGAAGCCAAACCCTCATATCGAAATGTGTTCTATCTGTCGTCGGTCGGTGAGACATGGAGAAGTCGCCGAGACTTCTCCCCGAAGAAAATCTCCTGCCGAAGTGTTAGCCTAGTGTTGCTAGTCGGTGAGACATGGAGCCTTCGCTGAGACATCTTGGCAAAGAGAAAACCTCCCGCCGATATATATAGATCCTTCTGCTGCCAGTCGGTGAGACACGGAAAGTCACCGAGACCACATGTCGAATATCGTTTGTTTAGCCAAAGCATTTACTCATGAGGCGATCGGTAAGACATGAAAAGCTCGCCATGACCTCATTCCGATGATGGTTTCTCTCATTGATGGGAACTCCTTAGTCGCCAGGACGATGGTTGATGTGTTGCCGATAGGCAACTACATATGAATCCTAATCGTTGTGACATCTTCGGGGTCTTTCGGATAGGCAACACAGACACATATTGACATAATGCACTGGTAGTCGGCAAGACATCTACAAGGTCTTGTCGACTTTCTTCTTCAAGGAAAATTATGACCAACTAGACTGAGGAATGCATTCCAACTAAACTCCCTTGGAAAATATCATCAAGTGTAGGATTTAATCCTGCAAAACAAATGCTCCCATTAGTCCCCAAAGCATATTAAAATAAACTATTTTGTTGCTTACGATTATTTCATTTAGTTTTCAGCAAGAAGAAAACCAACTCAAACTGAGACAGAACTAGAATTAAATCAGATAGATCAAAAGTCAAAATCGGGAGGAAAGCAAAAGAATTCCAAAGATCAAAATAGACAACTAAAAGGGAAAGAAGACAAAAGAAAAGAGGGGGGACCTATTTTTTTCTAGAACAAAATGGGGTGGTTATGCAAGGCATAACAGATACTCAATGTCTTCTCCATCTATGATAGGGGCACCCAATTTCTTTTTTGCCTCAACAAAATTACAAAAATAATAATATGTTGCTTTTTCTTTATCTTCATCTATAGTAATTGCACAAGCATGCCTTGCTAGTACCCTTATTAACTTCTAAAAGAGTGGAGCTCACTTGATCTTGTCAATATACAAAAATCCTTGTATATTACAATGTTAACTTCATCTATCAACCAAAAAAATCTACGAAATATAGACTATAACATGCCCCTTGTTCTACACAGTAATTTTCCTATAATTTACCACATGTGAATTTAATCTAATGACTAAACACATAGCGATAAAAAAAATTCTTTTAAAAACAAGATAAAATGCACACATGATAGCAACAAATTATCTCTCATTTCATTCAACGAATTGTACAATATTTCCAAAGAAATGATTTCATAATCTAAATATAAAATACATTTTTCATCTTTCAAAGAAATAGATACAAGTTACATACATAACTCATATGAGCTTCATTGGCACTAGAAATATATTTGATCCAGGAAATCCCCTTTCGAATCTCAACTTGCTGACTGAGAGGAGAAGCATAACTCAAGCGCTGTTTCCCCTTCCATGGACTAACTGCGATCCCCCACACATCTACCACATATGGTAAGATGGCCCTACCCTTCGACAAAGAGCTTTGGTCTAGAAACCTCAAAATACTAGCCATTCCTGAGTTGGTATTGTGTCCTACATAACTAGATCTTTACCATACAACTCATCTATGTTCTACATGTATGAAAATCTCAGACTAGCATGGTAAAAAGTGACATAATGAACTGATAGTGTAACCAATGGTGAATTACACCACTTTGGCCAAAGTATTCACCACCCCTATTTTGCAATGGACGTCACACACTCATCCACCATTCTAACTCGATTTGTTAAGACCAATCATATTATATGCATAGAAAATTCCCTCCATTAGATAATATATAACCCCAAGAACAACCTATATACACTAAGTTCTTTATGACTCATCTACTAGGTTAAACATGTGTTTCCATAACCTACCAATCAATCTAGATTAAGCTATAAAGACTCCACTCAATTAAAAAACTTATTACTATATATATCTATATATACATCCACTCCTTAATATGGAGTATGTACAATCACTCAATCAATAGAGAATCCAATCTATAACAACAAATTAATTTCAATTCATAAATACTAAAAACAATCTTTTCCTAAAATCTTATTACTTTCCAAACAACTAACAAGTGATATATAATCAATCTAAAATAAAACAATCATAAGAGAGTAAGATTCAACATGCCTGTAAGTATAAAGCTCCAATTGAACTAGCTAGTTACCAATCCTAGCCTCCTCAAATTAGCTTGCAACTTGGCTACAAATTATTTCCACTTTCCCAAAAACCCTCACAAATTTTCACAATAAATCACTAGCAAAATCACCCTCTAACTCTCTTGCAAAACTCTGGAAAAACATAGCAACTTTCAAAAAATAGCAGCAAAGTGTAGATATGCATCCCTTTGAGGTAAATAATGCCTCTATATATACACAAAAATCAACATCTACATTCTAGAAACAAGGTAGATGAATCAACACTTCTCAACTTATATGATTTGACTCAACATGGTAAACAAAAGATGGCAGATTTTAAACTTAATACTCAACAAAATAACATGACAGGTCACTTCATTCAAAGAAAACAAGAATGCATTTCAATTTTGTAACGTAAATAATCAAACAGGTTGACTCTATTCATTCTAGCTTCTACTTGACTTAATCTCAAATTTACTTTGGCTTCCATCGCTGGATGGTGCTCATAAAAGACTTCTAAAACAATGCAGCTATTCATAATTTGGTGCCACATAAACTTCTTATGTGTTGGTGTTTGCAAATTTAATACCAAGTCAATGATTTTAATTGCATTTCAAATAAATTTCAATACTCTTGAATAAGTCTTATATCTTTTCCCACACACCCTCTATTATATTGTGTTCCATTTGAAGCATAGTAATTCATGATAATTGTCTATAGCACTGCCTTAGTGCATGCTCTTTATTGTTGTGCAAAACATTATATGTGCGCTATATACTATAGTCTATATAGTATGCGCTTGGCATTTAAAATATCAATGCTTTATATATATAATCCACACTTATTCAAACATTAGAGTTTACCAATAATATATATATATATATATATATATATATATATATATATATACATTATATATATTACATATATATATATAAACAACAAATATTATTATATATGTGTGTGTGTGTATATATATGTATATATACTTCATTCGATATTCAAATGCATAAACTTATATCCATTTACTATTCAAATTAATATTGCATGTATATATATACATATATACATATATATATTTATATGTATATTAATAGACTTGTATGAGCGTTTCCTTCCACGATCAATACATACATGTATATCAATATGTATACATATATTCACATATATATTCATCATATATATATAACGTACCTTTCAAACATACATATAAACAATAGTAATAAAAGTGACATATATACACTATATGTGTGTGTGTGTGTGTGTGTGTGTGTGTGTGTGTGTGTGTGTGTGTGCTTTATCCTTTCAATGTTCCCATGCATATAGGTAATTCACCCATAAGCAT
>VDFB02043146.1:402510-564278 GCA_007258455.2 Sequoia sempervirens
ACTTGGCAATAATTGCTAATATCTCTTTGCTTCCTACTATTACAGTGATCTGCAGTCCGGTTCTTGCTTTGGTTAGAGAAGCTTCAAACTCATTCAGAGTGTCAGACCTTCTATTTGCTTCAGTTTTAAAAGAATTGAGGTAAACTTGCAACCTACTGAGCTTTGAGTAAGATTCTACGGTCATTGTGGCATGATCTTTGTCTCCTTGTTGGAGGCCAATACTTGGGATTTCGAGACCATTCATTCCGAATCTAAGAATCCTCATCAAAATGTCCTGGGTTATCTCAACCTTCAGGTCATGACAATTTCCTTTAACCTCCACCAACATATCCAAATACTTTTTGAGAGCTTCAGAAATCTCTTTTACCAGATTGTCATAAATGCCTAATTTCCATTCCAATGGGACAAACCAAGAAGGATCTAACTCCTTTGTATCATTCACAATTTGTTCATTAATCAATTTCATTCGATCCATGGAAATCAACTCTTTAATTTCTTGTGAAAGCATGTAGAGCCTGGTGCGATCTTTCCTGACCTGTCATAGTTTTGCCATCAATTCCTTCCTTTTATCAACAACCTAAGTATAGAAGAGCATAGACTTACTAATAAAGCGAACAATCTCCTAAAGCATTTCATCAATCCATTCGTTGACATTTTTGGAGTAACTCAAATTCTTCCTGATTGATTGCATTGCAGACTCATCAATATCTCCTGCTTGAGAACTCAAGGCTTCACTAGAAATAGAAGGGGGAATTATAGAAGAAATAAAGTTCTTCAAATCAAGAACCTAAGATTGCAATCTCACCCTTTCTTTTCTTTCTTCCTTTACCCATTTAATCAAAGCATTGACTAAATAATCAACATGATATATATCACCTTCAATTGTCTGGGGCCCCTTATCAACATGTGTAACTTTATAGTCGATCTGTTATCTCATCCTCATTTAAATCTTTTATAGGGTCTGCAATTTCCAATACTTGATTACCAGAAGTAGGGTCAATAAGCATTCTTAACATTTTTTGTGCTTTCTTTGGCCTTGAAGAAGTTTGGAGCAATTTTGCAAGTGTATCTACTCCAACTATTGTTGTAGGAGTATATTTTCTCTTTTTCTCTACTGCCTTTTTCAACCATACTAGGGAGGCTTCTACCAAAACATGATCTTTATTCCTTAGAGCAATTTATTTAGACTCACCAGGAGGGATGGGTATGTTTTCCACCGGGGAAGAGGGCACTTCAGACAAAGAAGGAAAAGTATTATCTTCCACAATTTGCTTAAAAATGGCATCAGGATCCTTAGGCATAGGTGTTGTTTGACCGGTTTTCTTTTTAGGAGTAGGGGTAGATATGTTGTCCTATTCACACACTGACTTCAGTTTAACCGACTCCCTAGGCTTCTCACCATCACCTCAGTGAATTTGCACTGAGAGACCCACAGTAGCTATTCTCACGATGATGTGTACCTGCTTTGCAACCACGAGTGGACCCTTTGTTTGCTTTGGGATGATATGGGTTTGCTTGAGGTATATTACCGTTTTCACCATTTTCCTTCTAACTGGTCACGGGTTGTGCACTGTACTGGACTGGCTGTTGCACATTCATGTATTCAAACTTCATTTTTACCCCAATCCAACCTTGGGATGGGATCATCGGACAGGGCGATTTTAGATTGATTGACCGGCCGTCGAATCATCTGATCAGCTGAGGAATCCTAGAAGAATATTATTATCTGTTTGAGGGAGTTACCTCCCTTCCTGAAATCCCCTTTTAGAGACTTCATTTCACATCGGCATGGTCTTCTTCCCCAAAAGAGTCCTCAATAGAGATTTGATAGCATTATGAACTTCCTCATATAGAATTCTACTCGGGAATACCCCTTTATCCAAGAATTAGCTCTCATGAATAAATTTTGGAGATTATATTCTTTAAGAACTCCTTCGGAACCTTTGGCCATCTGATTATTTTTACATGTAAAGGAAGGAGTTGTCAATGGGAAAGGATATCCCCACTTCCCCATATTCATGTACTTTACATTCACCACAGCCATTTGCCTACACACCTCCAGGCACACCAACAAATCTTTAGGATATCTAGGAAGTTTTAAAGGGGCCTTCTCAAAACCTCCTATCCTCAAGTAGGAAAACTATCAAATTGGATATAAAAACCTCCAAACTTAGATACAAGAGACATTGACTAAGAAGAAAAATGCATTTTAGGGTTTCCATCCAATTTCCTCATAGCTTCTATGAAGAATGCATCATTGACAAGGCAAAAATCTCCCATTCCAACTTGCTTGATAGACTACGGATAACACTAATATACAGGCATGCCAAAAGTTGGGGATACATGTGGCTTTAATCCTAGCCAGAAAGATCTTTGATTGGCTATGATATTTATTAAGCAAGAACACAAATGGAAGGTAGTAGTTTTCTGGAAATTGATTAATTGTTCGTTCAAATGAAATAAAATTATCTTAGCCCAATCAATGAACACATTCTCATCATAGATAACCAAAATAAACTGAGACATCCAATTTTCAAAAGACTCAATTTGTGCATTTCCAACAATGTGATGTAATAGAGCAATGGCATCCACAATTTCCCCTTTAAAATGCATTCTCTTAAGTTTGGCCATAGAATTCTTGCACCAACTCTCATTTACTTTGAAAAACTCATTAGCCATCACAACAAACATATTCTTTATAGGCGCTTTCTCAAGAATCTTTAGTGCATCGGAAAAAACTCCAGGAGTGAGTTTAGCAACAATAGTCTCGTCTACGACTTTTATTTCCTACATTTCAGGAATATATCTTCTCATGCATGTGCCTATTAGGTCTACGCTCAAAACAACTTCTAGAAAACCCCCGATGTGAGCTAATCCACTTTCTAACAATTTTGCATCCATAGGAGATCTTCTGTCACTTTCCAAATGCGCCCAGAATTCCTCCAGCTTAAAGAGTTCCAACTCCATGTCCCTTACACCGAGCCAATGATTTTTAGTTCCAGAATGCATTAGCTCGCAATACACAAAAAGAACACTTGTATGCTTGAAGAAATAATTTTAGAAGGTGGAAGTACAATTGAAGGCTTAACCAAATAAATCTCCACCACCTTAAGTCATGCAAAATGATAGGACGTGCGATTGGTCTGAATTACTATGATGCTTTATTTTTAATCCTTAGTAAAGCAAACCCTAGGATTTGTGTGCTTTGCAAAAGTCCTTGATAAGACATCTCCAGGTTGTACTGTATGCCTCCTTAAATGCATAGGTGGCACCTCGAAACATGTGGGATGAATAACATATCACCTCGTTGCGGAAAGTCAAAACTTTGTAATCCAAATTCGGGAGTTACAAAGTTATGAAAACCTCCGACTCACCGACTACATAATAGACCAACACACTTGACACTGCTAAAGGGAAAACAAGTCGGGCTATCATGAAGTTAGGAAAAATCCAAACCCAACGAAAAAGCTTGAAGACACCAGACGCCAACGACTTAAGTTTCATAACTTTAAGAACATGCGACAAGGAGTTAGAAACTTAGAGAATCTAACGACAAATGCAAAAATGAGGGAAAATACTTAGACTTGGGCAGAAAATAAGAAATTAATGACCAAGGAAGATAAAATTTAAAAGGCATGATACATAGTATACCTACGGGTAACACTTGCTAGAGGCTTCATTACATGGGTTTTTGTAAGAATTTTATTTCTTTCCCTTAGCTTTATCCTTCACATTTAACTTAGTTTACTTTACTTTATTTCAACTTTGCTATTCTTTATTGCTTTCTCTCATTTTGAGATTTTTTAGCAATCATATTAGAAGCAGTCACTTTGTGTTTTTTTTTACATTCTCGGTTTTCAGTCTGTACGAGACTCCATCATGCCTTTGGGACTCCAATGTGTCACGTTGTCATCCATGTGTCACGCTAACATCCTTTGGCCGAAAGCTCGCTAGTCTATCCAAAAAATCTATGTGACCTACTCTTTTTTATTCTGGAACTCTTGCCTTTCATCCTATCACTTGAACATTATTCCTTGAGGCAGTTTAGGGAAGTTCGTTCCCTAGGAATCTCTTGAGAACAATGAGACTCATGAGCAACAAATCCCCCTTATATGCACTAGGTCCTAGAGTTATTGATCTCTCTTGAACCCTAGCTCCCATCCTTCTTTATGTGCTTCCACAATTCCTCTTTAGGTTTAGGTCTCTGAGTGAAACTAGGACCTTGGAACTTGGTTCCAAGATCCATGTTACCCTCAATACCCTAGTCACAAAAATTCCTATTTACTAGCTCTTTGCATAACTTTTATCCTTGTTTCCTCTCTCATTTTAGCCCTACATCCCAATTTCCTTACCTTGTATCTAGGGCACATACCCTCATATAATCCTTGTACCTCAACACCTCCTTCCTTATTCCTCGATCTACCCAACCTTTTGACCCCCACACCTTTCACCACCTCATTCCTTATTATTGATTTCACCTTGGGATCACATTTATAAGTCCCTCCTAGACCTAAAATCCAACCACATACAAGTAGAACACAATAAATCCTACTTTGGTACACTATTTCAGCTACTCACCTACACTTTAAGATAATCAAAAAATTAAAAATAATGGTATATTTTCTACAAGTATTTTTCTTATAGATTCATGTATTTCTTTCATGCCACAACATGTCACAAAACTCACAAACTTTAGTATTCAATCCAATGAACAATGTAGACATACTCTACTGTTTATTGTGTCGTGTATTGCCTTGTGGTCAGACTCACAAACTTTCTACAAGCTCTTATTCAATGGTCTACCCCCATTTTTGATCAATTGAGCATTTGATGCCACAACAAGTTTAGAATAATGAAGAATCTTCCTATGTGTGTCAAATTCCTCAAACAACCACACATTAAACTTCTTCTTTGGGTACCTTTTAAGCCATGTTCCAATAACAATCACTAATCTAGTAGGATACTCAATGTCTTCTCCATCTTTGATAGGGGCACCCAATTTCTTTTTTTCCTCAACAAAATTACAAAAATAATAATATTTTGCTTCTTCATTATCTTCATCTATAATAATTGCACAAGCATGCCTTGCATTTAGTACCTTTATTAACTTCTAAAAGAGTGGAGCTCACTCGATCTTGTCAATATACAAAAATCCTCGTATATTACAATGTTAACTTCATCTATCAACCAAAACAATCTACGAAATATAGACTATAACATGCCCCTTTTTCTACACAATAATTTTCCTATAATTTACCACAAGTGAATTTAATCTAATGACTAAACACATAGCAATAAAAAAAATTATTTTCAAAACAAGATAAAATGCACACATGATAGCAACAAATTATCTCTCATTTCATTCAACAAATTGTACAATATTTCCAAAGAAATGATTTCATAAGCTAAATACAAAATACATTTTCCATCTTTCAAAGAAATAGATACAATTTACATACATAGCTCATATGAGATTCATTGGCACTAGAAATACATTTGATCCAAGAAATCCCCTTTCGAATCTCAACTTGCCAACTGAGAGGAGAAGCATAACTCAAGCAATTTTTCACCATCCATGGACTAATTGCGATCCCCCGCACATCTACCACATATGGTAAGATGGCCCTACCCTTCGACGAAGAGCTTTGGTTTGGAAACCTCAAAATACTAGCCATTCCTAAGTTGGTGTTGTGTCCTACATAACTAGATCTTTACCATACAACTCATCTATGTTCTACGTGTATGAAAATCTTGGACTAGCATGGTAAAAAGTGACATAATGAACTGATAGTGTAACCAATGGCGAATTACACCACTTTTTCCAAAGTATTCATCGCCCCTATTTCGCAATGGACGTCACACACTCATCCACCATTCTAACTTGATTTGTTAAGACCAATCATATTCTATGCGTAGACAATTCCCTCCATTGGATAATCTATACCCCAAGAACAACTTATATACACTAAGTTCTCTATGACTCATCTACTAGGTTAAACATGTGTCTCCATAACCTACCAATCAATCTAGATTAAGCTATAAGGACTCCACTCAATTGAAAAACTTATTACTATATATATCTATATATAAATCCACTCCTTAATATGGAGTATGTACAATCACTCAATCAATAGAGAATCCAATCTATAACAACAAATTAATTTCAATTCATAAATAATAAAAACAATCTTTCCCTAAAATCTGATTACTTTCCATAACCTACCAGTCGATCTAGATTAAGCTATAGGGACTCCACTTTCGATTGAAAAGGCTTTATTTTATATATATGTCTATATACGTCCGCTCCCTGTGTATGGGTATGTACAATCACTCAATCAGCCAAGAATCCAATCTATAACAACAAATTAATTTCAATTCATAAATAATAAAAACAATCTTTCCCTAAAATCTGATTACTTTCCAAACAACTAACAAGCGATATATAATCAATCTAAAATAAAACAATCATAAGAGAGTAAGATTCAACATGCCTATAAGTATAAAGCTCCAATTGAACTAGATAGTTACCAATCCTAGCCTCCTCAAATCAGCTTGCAACTTGGCACAAATTATTTCCACTCTCCCAAAAACCCTCACAAATTTTCACAATAAATCACTAGCAAAATCACCCTCTAACTCTCTCACAAAACTTTGGAAAAACATAGCAACTTTCAAAAAATAGCAACAAAGTGTAGATATTCATCCCTTTGAGGTAAAGAATGCCTCTATATATACACAAAAATCAACATCTACATTCTATAAACAAGGTAGATGAATCAACACTTCTCAACTTATATGATTCGAATCAACATGGTAAACAAAAGGTGGCAGATTTTAAACTTAATACTCAACAAAATAACACAACAGGTCACTTCATTCAAAGACAACAAGAATGCATTTCAATTTTGAAAGGTAAATAATCAAACAGGTTGACTCTATTCATTCCAATTTCTACTTGACTTATTCTCCAATTTACTTTGGTTTCCATCGTTGGACGATGCTCATAAAAGACTTCTAAAACAATGCAACTATTCATAATTTGGCGCCACATAAACTTCTTACGTGTTGTTGGTGTTTGCAGATTTAAGACCAAGTCAAAGATTTTAATTGTATTTCAAAAAGATTTCAATACTCTTGAATAAGCCTTATATCTTTTCCCACGCACCCTCTATTATATTGTGTTCCATTTGAAGCATAGTAATTCATGATAATTATCTATAGCATTGCCTTAGTGCATGCTCTTTATTGTTGTGCCAAACATTATATGTGCGCCATATACTATAGTTTATATAGTATGCACTTGGCATTTAAAATATCAGTGCTTTATATATATAATCCACGCTTATTCAAACATTAGAGTTTATCAATAATATATATCTAATAATATATATATATATATATAATATATAAATATATATACGTATATATATTTATATATATCAACTCATACGATTATAAATATACTTCATTCAGTATTCAAATGCATAAACTTATATCCATTTACTATTCAAATTAACATTGCACATGTATATATATATACATATATACATATGTATATTTATATATATATTAATAACTGGTATGGACGTTGCCTTCACGTCAATACATACACATATATCAATATGTATACATATATTCACATATATATAACATTACCTTCAAACATACATATAAGCAATAGTATCAACTGACATATATATATACTAAATATATATGTGTGTGTGTGTGTGTGTGTTTGTGTCACTTTATCCTTTCGATGTTCCCATACATATAGGTAATTTTCCCATAAGCATGTGTAGATATGTCTATCTATGTATACTTATGCACGTAATTACTCATGTGTATGAGTTCATTGTAGACATGTATATATGTACATATATATTCATCCTATGTATATATCTCATCGATTGTACTCTTAAAGAAGTACTAAAAAATACAAGAAACTCAACACTTATTTCAAGCATGACCTCACAATCAAACAAAACCTCTCCTAAACAATCAATTCAAGGTATCTTACCTTTTTCCTGAAACTATTGACTTGACTATTCTAAAAGTGAGTGTGTGAAAGCTCAGTTAGACTCTTTAAGGGTTTCCAGACCAAAACTCTTCTCTTGAGTGATACTTCCCCTCCCTTCCGAAGGCGTGAACCTGTACCTGCAACCAACTTGGCACATTTGCAAAGGTAGTCAATTGATCACAAAAAAATCACTTGCAGTATATTTTATAGTCAAAATTAAGACACATATATAACATCAATTTGAATCAACCATTTATTCATTATATTTCCAATTATTCATACAAATAAAGTACATTCACATTTATTTCCATCGAAGTCACACACACACATATGCAAGTATTTCATCTATCTAGGTAAAAGTAACTAGGTAACTATACTACGGGGTGTAACATATCCCCCCCCTTGTGAATCATCGTCCCCGATGATCTTATGTAGCAAACATAAATAAAACACAACACATATATTATTTTCAAGAACTCTTAAAAGCATGTAAAACACATGGAAACTTTTTCTCTATTTCAACATAGTCTTCCCAAGTAGTAGAATATTTTGCGTACTAGTCCCACTGGACTTTGCACTGCTAAACCTCTTTGTTACGTAAGAAAATATTACACATTCCAAGCACTTTAATAGGTTCGATTGTTACTACTCTGGGGTCCTATACCTGTTAAGCATTCCAATCAATGACATGATTATCACCTAGTATATACTTCTTTAGGTATGAGGCATGAAAGACATATGCATCTGAGCAAGATCTAGTGACAACACTATTTGATAAGCATCAGGGTTTACTTCTTCTAGAACCTCAAATATACCTACGTATCGCGGAGCTAGTTTAGACAAATTTCCAAACTTGATGGAACTCTTTTGAGGTTTTACTCTCAATAACACCTTTTCCCCTACTTCAAATTTTCTAGATACTCTTTTAGAATCTGCATAGCTTTTCTGCCTATCATTGGCTTCAACTAACCTTTGCTTAATAATTCCAACTTTCTCTTCCATTTATGACATCTTTGGTCCAAGACTTATCCTATCCTCTAGCTTATCCTAGCTTATAGGAGTTTGACATTTTTGACCATACAATGCTTAAGACCATGGTGATTAGTATTTGGTTCAAAATACTAATCACCATGAATCGCTCTAATCCTACCCCAGGTTGAGTAAACAAATACTTAAGACCATGGTGATTAGTCTTTAGTTCAAAAGGATTTCCAAGCAAATAATGTCTCCACATCTACAATGCATGAACCATTGTTGCTAACTCTAAATTATGAGATGCATAATTTTTCTCATAAGGCTTCAACTTTCTTGATTCATATGTAATGACCTGCCCTTCTATTGCATCAAAACTCTACCTATTCCTTATCCTAACGCATCCATGATGACAGTGAAGTCACCCTCTAGATCCGGTACCTTCATATCAGAGCTGTAGTCAATTTCTCCTTAGTAGATCAAATGTTGCTTGACATTTTTCCATCCACTCAAACTTCATTCCTTTCCCTTTGTAATGAAGTAATAAGAAAACCTATCTTGGAAAAGTTTTAAAAAAACTTCCGATAGTAGCCAGCCAAACCAATGAAACTTCTAACCTTTGGTATGTTCTTAGGTACTTTCCATTCTAACACCGCTTTTATTTTAGCTAGATCCACTAAAATTCCCTCAGTTGAAATTGTGTGACCCGAATACTACACCTTCTTCTAAAAGAAAGTACACTTAGAGAGTTTTCCATATATTTTATGTTCTCTTAACCATTGGAGAACTATCTCTAAATATTTACAATGCTCCTCTTCATACTTGGAATAAATTAAGATATCATCCAATAATACTAAAACAAACCTATCCAAACAACCCCTAAAAACATTGCTCATTAGGCTCATAAATGTCGCATGTGCATTAGTAAATCTGAAAGGTAAGACTATAAACTCATATTTGCATGTATCTCATTCTAAAGGAAGCTTTGAATATGTCTTCATCTTTGATTCTCAGTTGATGGTAACTAGATCGCAAATCAATCTTTGAAAACACAACCGCTCCTCACATCTGATCGAAAAGATCATCGATACAATATGGCAATGGATATTTATTCTTTATCGTTGCTTTGTTAAGCATTCAATAATCAATACACAAGCATAGTGTTCCATTCTTCTTCTTCACGAAGATTACTAGTGCCCGACAGGGTGAAACATTGGGTCTTATCAATCCCTTAGATAATAACTCCTCCAACTGTGCCTTGAGTTCCATTAATTTTGTAGTAATCATTTTATAGGGTACCTTGGAAATAGGTTTAGATCCTGGTACAATGTCAATAGAGAAATCAAATACCCTCTTGGGAGGTAATCTAGGTATCTCATTTGGAAATACATCCAATTTTTTTCATAAAATGGAATACTTCTCCATATCTGTTTCTCCAGATTCTACTGTTTGTCCATCTTTAATCCCTAGAGAATCTTGTGGTTCACAATCCATGAAATTATCTTGAGGAGTGACCTCCTTGAGTTCTTCTATTTTGACTACAAATAGTTGGAAACCTTTCTTTTTTTCCCTAAGCATTTTGATGGAAAAAATCTAACATAACTTAATCTCTCTTGATGTTCCTTGCAATGTCACCCAATTTCCTAGATCATAAAGACACTCTACTACCTTGGAATGACAATCCACTTTGGCTCTATGTTTCCATGTCCAATTAATTCCTAAAATGACATCATAAGATCCTAGGGGTGCTACATACAATTTTACTTCAGTTGAGAAACTAGGAAATTCTACCCTAGCTTTGAACAAGCATTGCTTCATTGTTGCTCTTGTCTGGTTAAGCTCTTATCTGGTTTGCATACTCAACAACCCAAGACTTTTCCATAATTCCAGCTTTTCTAGATATTTGATTAGCTACTCTAGGTGATTTTTTTTTTGTTTCTCTAGTATCAATAAGTATAGATATAGGTATACCAAAAAAAATACTTAGAGTTTCCACTGGTATGTCCTGATATTCAGCTTGTCGATTGTCCAAGGCTACATGGATCTTCTGTTGGAATGTAGTTCATTGTGGAGGAAGAGATTTTTTTTTTGCTTGAGATCTTGAAGGCTTGTTAGGACATTGAGAAGCATAATGATCCCCTCTGCAAGTATAGCATCCTTCTACAGGTCCCTTCCTTTTTGTAGACTTTACAAATTTACTGAAATTCCCTCCAGTATTGTTGAAATTGTTGTTGTTGTTGTTGTTCTTTCCTCGATGATATTTTCTTGGTTTGCTCCATTTGTTATGAGATCCCTTATTTCCTTTCCTTTGAGATTCTTGTACTCCAACAAAATTCTTTAGCACCTAATTTACTTGAGGCCCACTAAACTTCTTTCGGTTTCGATTCTCCCGGTGGATTGAAATGGCTTTGAGCTTCTATTCTTGCGTAACTACCTTTTCATATAGCAGATCCATAGTATCTAGACCATGTACATCCACTTCACCACCAATTGATCTACTCATCCCCATGATGAACTTTCTAATTAAAAAATATTCATCCTTCTGGTACATTGGTACGTACTTTAGAAGACGAGTGAACTTTTCCCAATAATTGTTCACCGACATATCACCTTGCTTCAAATTTTGGAAAGTCTATTTTTGGTACAAAAGAGTTGGGGTAGCCATCTTTTCTAAAATATTTTAGCAAAATCATTCCAAGTTAAAGTTAGAGAACTAAGACCAAGTTCCATATTTTTCTCATCCACTAGTTAGAAGCTTCTCCTGCTAACTGAAACACACCCCAAACGACTTTGGTGACCTTAGAATAGTTTTTGATCTCAAAATATTTTTCTATTTGAATTAACCAAGCCTCAGCTTCATCTTTGTTGGCAGTTCCCTCAAATTTTGGTGAGGTAACTTTTCTCATATCCCTAGACAATTAGTTGCCACACATTTCTTTTGCTACTTTCAGATTTGGACAAATATTCTTCTTCCCTATGTTGATTTGATTGATTAAGGTCATGATAATTCTCTCCCTCGTCCTCATTAGGTTTTACTTCCTCTTCACCTAATAGAACTTCTTGATCTTCTTTTTCTTTCCTTTTTACTTATTGTTCAATATTTTCTATCCTTTCCCTAGTTTCATCCATGATGGCCAATATGCAATCCAACTTGGTTTTAGTACTATCTAGACCTTGTCCAAGTTGCTGACTTTCTCCAGGATTATTCCTTGTTCTCACCATATTTTCAAGAAAAAGGTATATCTGAAGGTTCATCTATATTAGATCCTATCATGGTTCATTTAATATATTGAAATTTTTTCAAAAGAGAAAACATTCACACACAAGAAATTCTATTTTGCTCACAAGTTTTGATATAGAAATTAACTTTTCATTTATTCATAAGGATTCCAATTTCCTTTCTTTTACATTGAATGACTACTCAAGTAGTCAAGAGGATAGTATCCATTGGGTTCACTCTCAGATACATATCTTAATGGGGTATACCCTTTAAATTTTTGTTCATCTCTCATTTGTTCTTCTCTATCCCAAAAAGGATAGTATCCCTCAAATTTTTCTTTTGATACATAATTACGAGGTACATAACCTTCTGACTCACCACTTGAGGCTATAATAATTATTTCAGCCATGGGTAAAACATGAGGATCTCTAAACAACATAGCTGGACTGACGCTACATTCTAAGGGCATATCCCTAGAAAGTAATAGTGAGTCTAATTTAGCTAGAGAGACATGAGGTCGATAGTTGAAGTTGGCTTCATTTCTCATCCTTCTCTTTTCTTGGCTAATTCACGATAGAGCATGACTGATTGTCTCGGTATCACTTAGCCAAATGGCCTTATCATAGTTAGTTCCCTCTATAGTATGAACAAGGGCTTCCTTTTCCTTCTTGGCCTTATGTAACACTCATTCCCGATTATTGAATTTCTTGCAATTAACCTGAGATGCACCATCCTGGCACAATAATTTACCAAAAATTAGATTCACATAATGTTGGATGGGAAAACATAGTGAGCACATAGGTTCTAGAGCTGAACCTAGTAGCTCTAATACCACATGTAACATGCCCCTTCTACATAGTAATTTTCCTGTGTTTTACCACAAGTGAATTTAATCTAATGGCTAAACACATAGCAATAAAAAATTTTGTTTTCAAAAAAGATAAAATGCACACATGATAGCAACAAATTATCTTTCTCATTTCATTCGAAAAATTGTACAATATTTCCAAAGAAATTATTTCATAATCTAAATACAAAATACATTTTCCATCTTTCAAAGAAATAGATACAAGTTACATACATAGCTCATCTAAGCTTCATTGGCACGAGAAATAAATTTGATCGAGGAAATCCCCTTTCAAATCTTAACTTGCCGACTAAGAGGAGAGGCATCACTCAAGAGCTTTTCCACCATACATGGACTAACTACAATTCCCCACACATCTACTACATATGGTAAGATGGACCTACCCTTCGATGAAGAGCTTTGGTCTAGAAACCTCAAAATACTAGCCATTCCTGAGCTGGTGTTGTGTGGACTACATAACTAGAACTTTACCATGCAACTCATCTATGTTCTACATGTATGGCATTCTTAGACTAACATGGTAAAAAGTAACACAATGAACTGATAGTGTAACCAGTGGCGAATTACACCACTTTGGCCAAAGTTTTCATCACCCTTATTTCGAAATGGATGTCACACACTCATCCACCATTCTAACTCAATTTGTTAAGGCCAATCATATTCTATGCATAGGAAATTCCCTCCATTGGATAATCTATAACCCCAAGAACAACCTATATACACTAAGTTCTCTATGACTCCTATACTATGTTAAACATGTGTTTCCATAACCTACCAATCAATCTAGCTTAAGCTATAAATAATCCACTCAATTAAAAAACTTATTACTATATATATCTATATATACACCCACTCCTTAATATGGATTATGTACAATTGCTCAATCAATAGAGAATCCAATCTATAACAACAAATTATTTTCAATTCACAAATGTTGAAAACAATATTTCCCTAAAATCTGATTACTTTCCAAACAACTAGCAAGCGATATATAATCAATCTAAAATAAAACAATCATAAGAGAGTAAGATTCAACATGCCTATAAGTATAAAGCTCCAATTGAACTAGCTGGTTACCAATCCTAGCCTCCTCAAATTAGCTTGCAACTTGGCGTCAAATTACTTCCACTCTCCCAAAAATCCTTACAAATTTTCACAATAAATCACTAGAAAAATTACCCTCTAACTCTCTCATAAAACTTAGGTAAAACATAGAAACTTTCAAAAAATAGCAACGAAGTGTAGATATGCATCCCTTTGAGGTAAAGAATGCCTCTATATATACACAAAAATAAATATCTACATTCTAGAAACAAGGTAGATGAATTGACACTTCTTAGCTTATATGATTCGACTCAACGTGGTAAACAAAAGGTGGCAGATTTTAAACTTCATACTTAGCAAAATAACACAATAGGTCGCTTCATTCAAAGACAACGAGAATGCATTTTAAATATGCAAGGTAAATAATCAAACAGGTCGACTCTATTCATGCCAACTTCTACTTGACTTATTCTCCAATTTACTTTGGTTTCCATAGCTGGAAAAAGCTCATAAAAGACTTCTAAAACAATGCAACTATTCATAATTTGGTGCCACATAAACTTCTTACGTGTTGTTGGTGTTTGCAGATTTAAGACCAAGTCAAAGCTTTTAATTGCATTTCAAATATATATAAATACTCTTGACTAAGTCTTATATCTTTTCCCACACACCCTCTATTATATCGTGTTCCATTTGCAAGCATAGTAATTCATGATAATTGTCTATAGCGATGCCTTAGTGCGTGCTCTTTATTGTTGTGCCAAACACTATATGTGCACTATATACTAAGTCTATATAGTATGCGCTTGGCATTTAAAATATCAGTGCTTTATATATAATCCACGCTTATTCAAACATTAGAGTTTATCAATTTAATAATATATATATATATACATGCATTATATATATTCCATTATACATATATATATATAAATAAATTGACATCTTATTATATATATGTATTTATGGATTATATATATTCTATTATACACATATATATACATATGAATATATAAAAAATTAACATGTTATTATATAAAACACACCAAAATGCAAGACTTGGAGAGTCTCAATTCCTTCTTCAAGGGTGACGAGAATCCGGTTAAAAAGCAGTTTGGATTCAACCATGAGGCGCTACCAAAACCCTGGGACAAGGTGTGTCTTACTATTATGAAATATGTTACTTTAGAAGGTAGATACAAGGTGTATTACTTTTACCATTTTTCATTGTTAAACCACCTTCGGCACAAGATGACCCTCAACTTTTTGTTATTTTTGCTCACTTCCTTGGAAAATTCAGTTAAAGACTCCCTTGATGCTGCCGCTCTCAACCTAGATGTTCCGCCCCCCTTACCACTACATCAAGGCCTAATCCTTAGGCTCTACCAATTTCATCTGGCCTTGTGCCCACCCAAACCTATCTCTATTGTGTGTGTTGAGGAACTATAACCCTCTAATGTTTCCCCTAATAATCCTTCCCCTGTTGCTTCAGAGGGTTCTAAGAGGAAAACCCCTATACCTGAAATTGAACCCAATGCAGAACCTAAGCAAAAACCCTCATCTAAAAATATGAAAAATGTGGTTGGGTTGGCCCAGTCTAAAGTGGCGGCATGGTTATGTAAGCTAAAAAATAAACCCATCAAGAAGGAAAACATATCCATTGCTAAGAAGAAGGGGAAAAAAGAGTTTTTGGGCCAGGTGGAATTACCGGCCCCTGACAGCGAAGGGAAAAGCGTTGAGGAAAAAGAATCTAAGGGCGACACCATGGTGGCTGCAAGCTTTGAGGTGGGGATGAAACAAACTAGTGTGAGGAGGTCCCACATATTGGTGAAGAATAAAAAAGGTGCCTTGATGGATGAGATTTCTAGTGATTCGGAGCAAATGGGCGGCAAAACTGAAGGAAAAAAAGGCACTGTTGAGGAGATGGAAGAAGGGTTTGTGGAGGGCCCTAGTAATTTCTCTAACATGAACAAGATGCTTAAGGATGATTCCACTCACTCCTCTTATTCCAGAGCTGGCGAGGAAGAGGAGACCTAGAGCAAGAAGGGAAAGAACGAGGACCTTAATGTGCTACAAGAACAGGTTACTAATCTGGAATGAAAATTCAATTGTCTGGCTCGGTTCACTATTAAAATGATTCATAGATCTATTGTCACTCTGTCTGACGTCATCAAGGAGGAAGCGAATAGGAACACTATAGGGGAAGGTCCCAACTAGATTGGGGATGATGTTTTAAACCTCCTGGTTTAGAAATGGGAAAGTGTAGATAGTTAGTGTTCATGTCTGGGTGGTGTTGGAGTTTTGTTGTTACTATGCTATGTCTGTGTCCTGGTTCTGTTATTTTTGGTTATAAATTTTTTTGATGTTGTTTTTAACTTGCTTCCTTTTTGACCCTGTGGGCTCTTCGTGTAAAGGGTACAACACCCTATAAATGCTACTTATATAATCAAAAATATGTTATTAAATCTATGTATATATATACACATATATTTATATATATTAGCTCATATGATTATAAATATACTTCATTCGGTATTCAAATGCATAAACTTATATCCATTTACTATTCAAATTAATATTATAGATATAAATATATATATATATACATACATACATAGATATACATATATACATATGTGTATTTATATATTTATTAATATACTTGTATGGACATTTCCTTCACGTCAATACATACATGTATATCAATATATATATACATATATATATTCATTGTATATATATATATATATATATAACATTACCTTCAAACATACATAAAAGAAATAATATCGATTGATATATATACACTAAATACACACACACACATATATATACACATACATGTTGCTTTCCTTTCGATGTTCCCGTGCATATGGGTAATTCACCCATAAGCATGCGTAGATATGTCTATCTACGTATACATATGCACGTAATTACTCATGTGTATGAGTTCATTGTAGACATGCATATATGTACACATATATTCATCCTATGTATATATCTCATCGATTATACTCTTAAAGAAGTACTAAAAAATACAAGAAACTCAAACACTTATTTCAAGTATGACCTCACAATCAAACAAAACCTCTCCTAAACAATCAATTCAAGGTATCTTACCTTTTTCCTAAAACTATTGACTTGACTATTCTAAAAGTGAGTGTGTGAAAGCTTAGTTAGACTCTTTAAGGGTTTCCAAACCAAAACTCTTCTCTTGAGTGATACTAATTCTCCCTTCTGGAGGCGTGAACCTGTACCTACAGCTAACTTGGCAGATGTGCAAAGGTAGTCAATTGATCACAAAAAAATCATGTGCAGTATATATTCTATAGTTAGAATTAAGACACATATATAACATCAATTTGAATCAACCATTTATTCTTTAGATTTCCAATGATTCATACAAACAAAGTGTATTCACATTTATTTCCATTGAAGTTACACACACACACATATGCAAGTATTTCATCTAGCTAGGTAAAATCAACTAGGTAATTATACTACAGGGTGTAACATATACTTACCTTCATTACATGGACTCATTGTAGTATTGCACCATTCAACGATAGATGATGCATTTATCAACTTTACATTATATTTTTACTTCAACTCTTCTCGTGTTAAGGCTCTTTTAATACATGCTCTTGCACCATCATGCTCACCCTTTTCATGCTTGACCTTTGAAAAATTCCATATATGTTGAATACCCATCATCTTATGCATCCTACTCAACCAATAGAACATCAAGGAACTCTTGAATTGTGATACACAATTATCTGACCATATGATATGCTAACCAAATGTGATATTTATGATAGCCAATTATCATAGAACATCTAAAAATAATCTCACACAAACTTTGTAGAGTGTGTGTGATCATCACTGATATAAAAATGATACTCCCTCACTACCTTCATATCTTCCTCTACACTATCAAGTGCATGAATTAATGCTATATGCACAAATATAACAACCTAAGTGGAGTTGTATTGCGACCGAACCTCATTTTGTGGTTGTAGTGTATAATTTTCTATAAAATCTACAATTGAAATGTTGGTGCCAAGTAGAAATGTGTTTTTACATAGCTTGAATTATAAGTCCAATCATCCAACTCTATGGGTATGCCTTGTATACTCATACACTATATTCTCTCAAAAAAAGACATAAATTAATATACTGGTAAATTTTCACTCACCAATTTGCACTTTTTAGCCTCTACACCATCTTTTAGATTGTATTCCATTAGCTAATATTTTTTAAAAATCACTTGTTGATTTCTAATTGCATATGTATTCTCCATGTGTACACAATTTTTCAAACATTGTGAACCACCACAACTATCACATGTTCCATCCAAGCATGATTTTTTCTAAAATAATTGTCTGTCCAGTTTTTCACATGAAATGCTTGAAATAAATTATCTTGAAGATCTAGGTGGAGCCTTTATCATACACTCTTGCAAAATATCATTAGTATAAAAACCTACACATATATGCTAATAAACGTCATAATTATTAGAAAATTCAATATGTACTCTACAAGTTGTGTGTGTGCTATTTATTTAGACATAAAATGTAAGAACCCCAACTGGTTCAATCACTGAACTCACTATCAGCTATAGTTGTGCTTGATTGTTTGTAATTTGTTTTTTTTGTTTTTTTGTATTTTATGATTTTTTTGTGCTTTGAGGGTTTTGACATAAAAGCAAACTACTTCTAATACACTGATTATAAGGAAGAGATATTGCAATGACAGACAACTATATTGAATGCAAACAAATACTCATTCTTACAATGGAAAACTATAACTTTTATTTGAATGCTTATACAAAAACAACTGTAACTAATAGGAAACCTGATATAAATGCCCAAACTATTGATCTGAGTATTGTAGCGCACTGTTCACGGGTACTGTAGCGCATTGTTCACGCACTATTCATGGGTACTATTCACACACTATTCACAGGTACTGTTCACACACTATTCACGGGTACTGTAGTAGCAAATAAACCTTTGAAAATAATACCTTGCAATCTGAAAATAATCTGCAATGAAACCCCTATAAATTTCTGAATCTTCCTCACAACTGCTGAAGCACAAATCAGAGTCTCTGTATGAAACTCTCTGGATACCAAATTCGCTGGATATTTCACCAGTTCAAATGGAGACTCACAGAAGAAACTACGTTCTTCAATGGCAATGGCTGAAACCCTTCTCAAAGCATAAAAACCTATTTTCAAAATGATAGCAATAACAATGGATACCCCATTCTTCATTTCTCAAGCAAATATATGCCTCCAAAAACCCTAATTGAAATACCTCTTCAAGGCTGCAATTTTTTTTAATGAAATAACATTAAATAAAATCATTAACATTTAATTGAATTAAACTTAGGGAAAGATTTTAATAATTCTCCTCCAAAATAAAATACTCAATTGGCCCCATTCGATGTGTTATAAACCCATCACTTAAGTGATTTAAATCTAAAGTCAATTTAACTTTATATTTAATCATTAATCATTAAACATGTTGGAATTCACTAAAATGATCATAACTCTCTCAATATTGAGAATTTGGCCAAATTGTCTGAAAATGGAGTCCAAGAAATTATTTCCCAAGTGCTTGAAAAGACATGCTAAAAATAGCAAGAATCACTCAAATGAAGCCTAAATCAAACTCTCTAAGCTCAAACCAACCACTGAACTCTGAGAAAGCCAAAAACACTAAACAATCCAAACCTCCCGTGTCCAAACTGACCCCCCTATCCATCTGTAATAGCCTAAGAGGGTCCAATAATAGGCTAAACCACAGCTAGACTAAAGTATCTAGCTAGAAGGGGACATCACAGTCCACCCCTCCTGAAATTGCTTGTCCTCAAGCAATCTCAACTCTGGATGTTGTACAATCTCCTCACTCTCCCAAGTAGCATCCTCAACCGACATGTCCCTCCATTTGACCAAATACTCTCTGATAGTGCGCCTCCTCAAATTCCTTTCCCTGAACTCAATGATAGCCTTAGGTACTAACACCAATTTTCCCTCATCATCCAAGGGAGGAAGCACGGTGGAAGGAACAATCTGATGTCCTAACGCCTTCTTGAGACGTGATACATGAAAAAAATTATGTACTCAGCTATCTGCCAACAAATCTAACTCATAAGCCACCTCTCCAACTCTCTTGATCACCCTGAAAGGCCCATAATAACGTGGCTTAAGTTTCTCGACACCACTCTTTTTTAGAGTGGACTGGCGGTAAGGCTACAACATCAAATATACCATATCACCTACCTCAAAGGTCTGGTCAATCCTCTTCTAATCAACATACTGCTTCTACTGATTCTGTGCCTTAGTGATATTCTCCTTAAGAGCCTTTACAATGTCCTGGCTCTCCTGTAATAAGTCTCCAACACTAGGCACTCTACTATCTGATAGCAACAAATCCATGAAACTGGGTGCCTCATATCCGTATAATGCCATGAATGGTGACATTTGGATAGACATGTGATAAGTGGAATTATAACAATACTCACATAGATATATCCACTTAACCCAAGCCTTCTGCTGCTATGCTATGTAATTCCTGAGGTATCCCTCCACCCATTTTTTCACTATCTCTATTTGACGATCTGTCTAGGGGTGGTAGCTAGTACTCGGAGTGAGCTCTGTCCCGCACAATCTAAACAACTCCTGCCAGAAGTGACTCATAAATCTACTATCCTTGTCACTGACAATGCTCCGAGGTAAGCCATGCAACCTAAATACTTCTCTAAAGAATAAATCTGCCACCTGCATAGTAGTGATCGAGAAGAAGTGGGAAAACTTCGTAAGCCAATCAACAACATATATATAGTCTTTGCCCTGGGCTCTCGACAGTCCTGTGATGAAGTCCATAGACAAAAACTCCCACTTCTTGTCAGGAATTGGAAGTGGCTAAAGTAAACTGGCTGGATAAGAGTGCTCCTGTTTATTATGCTGGCAACTAGGACACTCTCTAACATACTGTAACACCTTAGCTTTGAGCCCTTTCCAAGAAAAATGCTCACAAATCTACCATTAGGTTTTATAAAAACTTGGATGTCCTGCCATAGGTGAGTCATGATAAACTCTCAACACCATCCTCCTCACCTCTGGCCCTAGCACCAAATAAATGCACCCTTTGTAAATAATGAGCTCATTCACAAGGGTAAAATCACTATCCTGGACCAATCCATTTATGAATCCTGATGCCCATGTATCCTTTGCATACTCTGCAAGGATCAAATGCCTCCAGTCCTTTGATATGTCTGTCATCAAGCTTAGATGAGGTCTCTGTGACAAGGCATCTGCTACAATATTATGTGTCCCTTTGAAATAGGTAATATCAAAATCATATGCCTGTAATTTACTTACCCATTTCTACTGCCTGTCATTAAGATCTCGCTGCCCCAGGAAATGCTTCCGGCTGTTGTGGTATGTTTTAATGCTAAATTTGCTGCCCACTAAGTACTACTTGAATTTGGCCAAAGCATGCATTATGGCCAACATTTCCTTATCATAAATGCTGAAGCTCCTCTTAGGTCCCTTGAGCTTCCTACTCTCATATACAATTGGGTGCTTGTCCTACATAATCACCACTCCAATGCCCTCACCAGATGCATCACAATGTAGCTCAAATGGTTTGCTAAAATCTGGTAATGCTAGCACTGGACAAGAAGTCATCAACTCTTTGAATTTGTCAAAACACTCTTGTTCCTCAGGAGTCCATAAGAAAGCCCCTTTCCTCATCAAATCTGTCAAGGGTGTTGCATGCCTGGAATAACCACTAACAAACCTCCTGTAGAACCCACACAAGGCCAAAAATACCCTCAACTGTGTAAGGTTCACTGGAGTAGGCCACTCAACAATAGCACAAATCTTTTCAGGATCCATGCGTACCCCCTGTGCACTGATAATGTGACCCAGATATAATAATTCAGATAATCCCAAATCACATTTGGACTCCTTTGCATACAAGGACTCCCTGCTCAGAATGCTCAACACTATATCCAAGTGTCGCAAGTGCTCATCCTCAACTGAGGCTGAAAGACCCGGTTCATCATGGACTGAAAGGTAGCTGGAGCATTAGTTAGCCCAAATGGCATAACTACAAACTGAAAATGGCCACAATGACACTTGAATGTTGTCTTCTCTATATCCTGCTCTCTAACTCTGATCTGATGATAGCTTGATCTCAAATCAATTTTGGAGAAGAAACATGCTCCATGTAGTTCATCTAACAACTCATCAATCCGTGGGATGGGGTACCTGTTTTTAATTGTCTTTCTGTTCAGGACCCTATAGCTAATGCACATCCTAAGAGTACCATCCTTCTTCTTCACTAAAACCACAGAAGAAGCAAAAGGAGATTTATTCGGTCTAATATGCCCCATAGAAAGTAGCTCCTTGATGGTTTTCTCAATCTCATCCTTCAATCTCTTCAAATGCCATTAGGGTGTAATCATGATGGGTTTAGCACCCTCCTCTAACTCAATGATGTGCTCAATACCTCTATCTGGAGGTCTACCTGGTGGAATATCACTGAAAACCTTGTAATGCTTAATTCTCAGCTCCTATATGTCTAGATGGTATTTTGATTCTTGCTACCCCTGTGATGGCATCAACATGCAATGGGCTGCCCACTCAACCTGGTCATGACGCAAAAAACTCTCCATGCGCCTGCAAGACATCATCCTGAACTCACTATCTCGAATGGCCTTAAGTATGTGAATTTTACCATCAATCTAAAATTTCATCACCATTTCTCTCAAATTGAGAGTGAACTCTCCAATATCATGCAACCAAGTCATGCCTAGTACGAAATCTATGTCACCCATGTTAACCACATAAAATTCAGCCTTGAATTCAAAGTTATTTATTTTCAATGGTAAACTTGTGATCTTTCTATCACATTTGAGGACGTAGCCATCAGCTACCCTCACTCTCAAGCCCTCAAACTGCTCAATCTGGATCCCACGTCTCTCAACCAACCTGGAATCAATGAAATTATGTGTGGCCCCTGTATCTAGCAATGTAATAACTCACTGTCCAGCCAACACTCCTCTCATTCTAAATGATCCCTCCTGCTGCACACTAGTGAGACGGGCCTCCTTAAGCCTACCTTCAACCTTCTCTTCATCGGTAGACATTTTCTTGAGCTTTTCATCATCTAAACTTTCCTTTTGTTCACTGGATTCCTCATTTTCAGTTTGTTGGTCCAAATATTCAGACTTGGAATCCTCATAGTAAGCCCACATAACCCTATTTGCTTTCCCCTTTGGTCTCAAAGGACAGTCATGGTTCATGTCATAGGGTCCTTTACAATAAAAACATAGTTTTTTCTTCCTTAAATCATTCAATGTCTCTCTATCCAAGGGAGCGAATGATTTATCTTTATTTTCAACCTTTGTTTCATTCCTCTCAGGTGTCTTGAAGAATGGTTTGTTATCTTTGCTAGATGATGCACCCTTTGACTGAAATTTATTTATTGGGGCTGCTTGTTCCATACTTCTAGCCTTCTTAATTGCTTCTTGCAAATTGAATGGATCAAAGGCCTTTACCCAACCCTTCAGTGGTTCGGATAATCCCTCAGTGAACAAAACAACCAATCTCCTATCTAAGATATCTGGCACCATAACGGATAGCCTCTAAAAGTCACTAATGAAATACTCCAATCCACCTAACTATCTCAACTATGCCTATTGAAAATTGAGGTGTTTTCTTAGCTTAATACTCTGTAAAAGTTTAATATTTCTGATCTAAGTAAGTCTTTTCTTTGTTACATATATTCTTTGTGGATGATTATCTTGATTAACTCATTTTACTGTTGTAGAATGAAGAGAGAAGTTGATAGAAGAACTAGACAAGATATTAGAAAGATTACACAAGATGTACTGTGGAGAAACCCTTTCGGGAAAAAACTCCACCAAGAATTATTCTATTATTCAATCTCTGAATTACAATAGCTCCAATTCTTGCTTGAGAATGCTTCTTCTGTCTTTACCAATCTTCTTCACACCTGCAATAACAATTATCAAAACTCTATTCAACTTGAATGAGATATAGAGACAATATGCAACCTTGTAATCTCCAAATGGTGATAATTACAATGCACAAGCTCAAGCCCTTGAAAAGGTATGCCATATTCCTTCAAGTTGAGTTGTTCATGAAGACTAAAGCTTACAACATGTGCTTCATGCATTTGGGTGTCCCAAACTGAAGCTACAACTTCTCCTTCACTTGGTGATAATTCCAAAGCTCTTTCTCAAAGTTGGCCCCTTAAGTAAAGCTACTTAAGAGCCTTCAGAAATATCTTATCATGCATGAGGGTAAATCCAATAAAGCATCTTGGGCCCAAGTTGGCTTCAAGTGCTTTATAGTTAATTGAAACATTTACTCAACACCATTCCCAAAGAATGGTCATCCCTTGTTAACTGGAGGTAGTCCCTTTATTTGTCATACAACTCAATGTTATTAGCCATGCATTACAAGTTAATTGAAGCTAACTACATGCAACTCAAAATAACTAACATGCATGCAACATGCACTTGCATGCACCCGAGATAATTGAACCAAACCGGTGAATAATTCGAACTAAAAACTGATTACAACTTAACTGAACTTAACTAAACTTCAAGCATGCAAACATCAAATCCTAACTCCTAGGATCTTTACATGCATTTAGAAGTGTTAACTGTACTTATAGTTAACTAACACAAGGTGAGTTTCACCTTACCATGTGTGCACCCACATGCTCCTATTATTTAGAATAACTACAAATGTCAATTTCATGATTTATTTCATCCAAATAATTAATCTCATCCTAATCTTAGTGTTGTTGAACACATTCCAAGAACTTAGGAGATACATGAAATAATTAATGTTTAGGATTTGCAATTAAATGGCATCCTATTTCCAACAGTGCCAACTCCCTGAAGTAGACTTCTGGATCCTTCTTATCAAACCTCGCTACCAACCTATCCACGAAGTCCTAATATGAAGTCACTTGGTTATGCTAAAGGGTAACCATCCCATGGTACCACCAATCATGTGCAGCTCCCTCTAAATGTAGCGTGGCATATTTTATTGCCTCCACTTCTGTCATAGGTCACAGTGCTAAGAAGGTATCAAGCTTGTGAATCCAAGCCTGCGCTGTCATTTTGCTACTACCATCAAATGTAGTCAAGGAAAACTTGCCTGTAGTATGCTTTAATTCATTATTCTAGCCACGAGGTCTCCTATCTTGTCTCGCTGCCCTGTAATGCTCTCTCCTCTAATTAACAAACCTCTCAATTGTCATCCTCTCATGCACCTGTGGAGCTAATAATTCCCATTCGTCATTCACAGCCATGAGAATATCTATGAACATCTCCTCTCCTACTTCTTTTGTAGGTGCTACCTTAGGTTCATCTCTAATGAAGGTAGGATGAGTAGGCCTGTCTGCTATCTTGGAATGAGTCCTATGAGCTCTAGGTGATCCCACTGCACTCCTATTATCCCCTTGCTCCTAATTCTGTCTGTCCTATGGGTTCATGCGCTCAACCATGTTGGTGAGTGCCTGCAAGGCCTGAGCCATCTACTGCTGTCCTATAACCATTGCTCTAAAAAATTCACTTGTCTCATGATCCTCATTCTTGTTGCCTCTGGGTGGGCTACCTTCTTGCCTGTCACCCATGATGTCTAGCTTCCTATCTACAACCAGTTCCCTGTCAAATAATGCTCACCTATGAGTGTAATATATGTGAGAGCTAGCCTCAGGTGGCTGCATGTGATTGCTAAACCCTTAGGATGGCAGGATTTAGCTATGATACCAATGTAAGAACCCCAATTGGTTCAATCACTGAACTCACTATCAGCTGCAACTGTGCTTGATTGTTTGTAATTTGTTTTTTTGTATTTTCTATTTTTTTTGTGCTTTGAGGGTTTTGACATAGAAGCAAACTACTTCTAATACACTGATTATAAGGAAGAGATATTGCAATGATAAAAAACTATATTGAATGCAAAAAAATACTCATTCTTACAATGGAAAAATATAACTTTTATTTGAATGCTTATACAAAAACAACTGTAACTAATAGGAAACCTGATATAAATGCCCAAACTGCTGATCCGAGTACTGTAGTGCACTGTTCACGGGTACTATTCATGCACTATTCACGGGTATTGTAGCAACAAATAAACCTTTGAAAATAATCCCTTGCAATCTGAAAATAATTTGCAATGAAACCCCTATAAATTTTTGAATCTTCCTCACAACTACTGAAGCACAAATCAGAGTCTCTATATGAAACTCTCTGGATACCAAATTCGTTGGATATTTCACTAGTTCAAATGGAGACTCACAGAAGAAACTACGCTCTTCAATGGAAATGGCTGAAACCCTTCTCAAAGCATAAAAACCTGTTTTCAAAATGATAGCAATAACAATGGATACCTCATTCTTCATTTCTCAAGCAAATATATGCCTCCAAAAACCCTAATCGAAATACCTCTTCAAGGCTGCAATTTTTTTTAATGAAATAACATTAAATAAAATCATTAACATTTAATTGAATTAAACTTAGGGAAAGCTTTTAATAATTCTCCTCCAAAATAAAATACTCAATTGGCCCCATTCGATGTGTTATAAACCCATCACTTAAGTGATTTAAATATAAAGTCAATTTAACTTTATATTTAATCATTAATCATTAAACATGCTGGAATTCACTGAAATAATCATAACTCTCTCAATATTGAGAATCTGGCAAATCGTCTGAAACTGGAGTCCAAGAAATTATTTCCCAAGTGCCTAAAAAGACATGCTAAAAATAGCAAGAATCACTCAAATGAAGCCTAAATCAAACTCTCTAAGCTCAAACCAACCACTGAACTCTAAGAAAGCCAAAAACACTGAACAACCCAAACCTACCATGTCCAAATTGACCCCCCTATCCATCTGTAATAGCCTACGAGGGTCCAATAATAGGCTAAACCATAGCTAGACTAAAGTATCTAGCTAGAAGGGGACATCACATAAAAAAAGTTTTCCTATTTTAAAATACCATTAACTAATTTTAATCTTAGGATACATCTTTGTAAAATTGGAGAAAACTTACATTTGAGTCATATCCAAAAAATGCTTTGGATGTGGCTCATGGTTTCAACATCCAATTCTCCTTTTTATAACATCACTTTGATTAGGTGATACTCTTGTGTTATTTATCCAAAATTATTCAATTAGGGATCACAAGGCTTCAACTATAACTTTAATATTTTTGTGAGAGTCTACTAGAGAATGTCCATAGTTCATTGCTATTTGGGTCCTTAACTCTTGCACGTCTCTCAACGACTTTCATTACTGGATTTTCTACTTATTTTTAATATTTGGCTTGTTTTCCTTATTAGGCAAGCTTTCTTTATTTAATTACTTAAGTTATTGTCAATGTAATTAAACATTATGTAATATTACTATCTTTGGTGCATGAGGTGGAACACACACTTTCATATGCATTTATCAGATTCTTTATTAATAAATTTTCAATATTAGTATATGATGTTCTTATGCCAAGTATCTTCATTATGGGTCTAAGCTTAATATTTCTCATCATTTCAACAAACAATTGACATCTTCCTATTTGATTTAAGTTTTCAAAAAATAATTTCCATGTGTTATTCACATTTTTTTGACAAGTATCTTTGAGACTCTTCTCAACCATTGATTTTAAAACACTCGCATCAATTTCAATTAAAAAATTATGTTTTCTATGCAAAATTATACTTGAGGTGTGATCAATGGTAAACTTACCTCAATATTTGGAATATTAATTATGTTTCAATATTTGGAGTGTTTATTGTGTTCTCAATAGGTAAATGAGGAATTTGTCCAATATCATCTTGAGATGGGAAAGATGATGTACCTTCAACTCTAGGATGCGATTTCCTTATTGCAAAATTATTTTTCATTTGTTCCCTTTGTTTCTCCAAATTATTCTCCTTCACACCTTGATTGGATGCTTCATGTTCATCTTCATTTGGTAAAGATGATATATCTTCTTCTATGGTGTTCAATTTATTAATTTCATGAAGTAGTCTCATTCATTCCCTTTTCTTTGTATGCTCAACTTCATGCTCCTCCCATGTTTGAGTCTTTGGCCATTTCCTTGGCATTGATGATGAATTCTATATCAATCACATGAATAAGACATGGAGATTAGTTGATTCATGGTATGATAAAACATAAAATCAAAATGATACAAATATTTTTCAATACTTATCAAAATATGAACTATACCACTCAATTGATGAATCTAGGGTAGGATGGAGTGAACACTCACAACCATTCACTTGTATGGTAAGCTATGATGAGGCAATGAGAAATTAAGGAAATGACGAGTCTATTCTTGATTCATAAGGGTTTCTTGCATAAAATATTATATCTCATGTGTAAGGCATTTTTATATGATTCCATGTTCTTCCTATTTTCTACTAGATTATTTTTTGTAATAAATACAACTATTGATCACATAATTTTAAGTTTCATAATATCATAGATTATAGGTTGTCTACATTAGGACCACTTTCCCAATAATTATGGCCTCATGATGTAATATGTATAAATAGAAAGATAAGCCATATCTATATTAGAATATAGTGAAAATGACCCCATAGGTTTCATAAGACAAATACTCACATTTAGTTGTAGCATAAGGACTAAGATCCTTCTAAGGTTCACACATTAATAACGAATATACAAAAACCATCAATTACTATAAATTAAAATAAGTAACCACAAAATCCTCAATAACTCAAAAACAAAAAATAATATCATAGTTTCATCTTGGGGAGGGTTAGATAAGCATCTAACTTTATATACTATGCATTCAAACATCAATTTTTATTAAGGAAAGCACTTACTATTTTATGATAGCCATATTTAACGATACTTTGATTTATTAATTGCACAATGTTGTCTAGTTCATTTTCACATTCACACTCCTCTAAAATGTGAGTTTTTCACCAAAATTACTTCTTATGATGTTCAATTCTATATCAAACTAATATAAATAGTATACCATATGAAAATAATGATTGGATGTTATCAAATTCAAACACAAAACATGATAATTATCATTTAAAATATTCAAAACATCATTAATCATTAATCATCCATTTTTCATCCCACACATCACTTACCAAGATTTTGATACTTGATTTCTACATAGAAATATCACAGTTTGATCAAAGTGAGTTAAACATTACCATAACCATGGGTGATACTCAATATGAGTTTGAACTTCATTTTCTTTGGTTGCCCTAAATTATTACCAAACCTCACTACCATCCTCATTAGGGATTATGCCTACTTTAGAAGACATCACAAATAATGCTCCATCCTTGACCTTGGGGAAATAAGTTCCAACAACATCATACCACCTTCCATGACATTACAAAACAACTCTCCATACCACCTACCAACAATATCATACCATAAACCCCTTTCACCATCCAACCTACCAATAAGACTTCCATCACATCTCAAAAAATTGTATCCATTATCCAACAATTGTTCATACCAACTAATTCAATGCAATTATCATTACCACCCATGCACACCCAAGTTCCCACATACACCTTGCAAATAACCAATCCCATATATAACACAACATCTACTAACACTATCACCATCACTTCAATAATTAACCCACAAACATCATCACAACCATCTCACATATCACAAACACCTTCACCCAACTTCAATACACACACAAACACTATTCAAAATACTATCATCAATCCATTAATCTAGCAAAGCATTCCATTCAATAATTTCAACATCTCTACTCCAATGTCTAACACCCAAGCACATCCACATATATCCCACATATTTCAACTATTTACATATAACATCCATTATTACATTCCCAACAATCATAACATTATCCCCTAAAGCTACACCCCCTATCACAACTCCAACACACTATCATTTCTAATCCTAACACAATCAATCCAAGTCAAAACATCAATCCACATAACCAAAACATCCATCAACATTACCAAACTCAAACCATCATAAACCACCAACAAAAAATTACCACATCTAACCCATACACTCACTCTAACATATCCAATCATACCTACATTCCACCAAACTATTCACACATTCACCAAAACAACCCATCACTAAACTTCCTCCAAGGTCAATCATCTACACATAATATCTCCACATACAAACCAATAAACACATCCACTCATACACAATCAAATGAATTAGCTCAACAGATCCATGATCTACAACAATAAATCTTGAGTATTCAAATGAGATCAACTAAAAGGAGTTAAACATTGGTTGACATATGTCCTTATCCTTTCAACATGACAATACCCATGCTATATTTTCCTCATGCTTAACATGCTCAACTCAAATTAAGCCTACAAAAACATCTTAATGTTAAAAAATTGATGACTTTTCAAGATAACTCATGGAGAGGGTCTCCTAGGAAAAATAACATCCCACGACAAAAATACACTCCTTTGTGAGAGCCCATCAAATCAGTCCTTTAAAAAATAGTCCATTCAAACTTAATAACACTACCAGAAATCAACTAGTACGAACCTCAAGTCAACACCACAGGATGGATTTAGACACATATTTATGTGAATATCATAGGGAAAAAGGACATAAGACCATTGACTATATAAAATTGAAAAATATCATTCAATATTTTATAGACCAAGGTGACATCAATATTGAGGATCATCTTGAAAATCCATCTAATAATAATCACATCAACAATATCCTTAACCCACATAATGAGAAATTTGACATATATCAAAATTCTTTTTTTAAGTAGGATCAAAACCATCCATCTATGTCTAGCAATGATACCCAAAAATAATTGCATTATTAATATCCTTAGCCATAACATATCTACCTCATTGGACTCCATAATTGGTCATATTGATGAAGCCTATCCACAAGAAGCCTCCATCTCTCCTTCCATGCCTTCATCCTCAACACTTTTTCAATATCAATCCACATCATTCCCATCAAACACTTAATCTAATAATAACACCTTTTAATATTTTCCCCAAGGGCTATCCACGTTAGATAATACATTGTTTGACATGACTCCAATATATAATCAAGAAATACCAGATCAAATGCCATCATGCATCCCCAATCTAGAGAGTTCTCTCCAAAATCCATTACTGTCATGCCAAAAAATTGAGGCTATCCCAAATCCCTTTATTCTAATCTGATTTAGGATCTAGACCAATTGCATAATTGAATGCTTAACTTTCATCACCAAAATCCACTTTCAGATCACTCAACTAAAAACCATTCCTTCTACCCCTTTTTATACATCAAATTTACTATATGGGGTGAAAACCACCATAATTAATGAAATAACTCCCCCCTTAACCAAATAACCCCCTACATATCGTACATGATTTATTTTAGCCTTTGGTTAGGTTTTGTTACATTGGAGGAGGAAATAATAACCATAAGAGGTTATTATTTAACAAATCGGGCTAACAATATACCTTTTGCAAAAAACCTCATTCCTAAATAACAGCTCTTATTTTTTATGAGCTTTACAAAAATAATCTTCCAAATCCCTTTTTAATAATCTTTAAGATTATTTTAAGCCCTTTTAAAATATTTACAAAGAACGGATTATATTCCTTGAGCCATTTTACCATTTAAATCCCTTAAAATCCTCTCAAAATCTTTTAATATCCTTAAAAATCTCTAAGACCCCTTAAAAATCTCGTAGTATGGGAGTTGAAAACTTAAAAGATTTAATAATTTAAATTTAAGGGAATTTAGCTTTTAAATAGTCATGTCATCATTTTTGCCACGTCATCATTCTTGCCACGTCATCATTCCTACCACATCATCATGGTCAACCCTCAACTTTAACTGACCATATCTTCGTCATACAAGCTCTGTTTTTGATGAAATGAATGGCGTCAGAATCGTGGCGACAAGCTCTTCGACATGATGCTACGTTTGACAATTTTTGAGATGATGATTTTTTTTGTCTTTCTGATTGGCCCTTGTACCCAACTTGACCCCAACTTTGACTGGGTGTAACTCGGACATACGAGCTCCTTTCGACCTCGTTCAAATTGTGTCAGATTCAGTTTTATGGGCTCTTCAAGATGGTGCTAAAATTTGGAGCATGTGGAACACTTCTATTTTTTACCACAAGTATCCACCTGGATCATATTCATACCCCATTTTTTAGATTGGATCTATGTCAAGAACACAACCTAAATCATACAGAAGCAAGTCCTAAAATACATCAAGATTAAGTTATACCAATATCATCCTATCATTTACCAAGATCACATACCTCTTGAATTTCATGATGATCCCATCATCCATCTCCATTCCATCCATATTCCAATAACTTCCACTTCCACAAATGAGAAACTTACTTCCACTAGACACATAGATGACAAAGTTATAGCTAAATTTCCCTGAGGAAATCTCATAGAATGATCAAGCAACAAGCCTGAAGGAAGAGAAATCACCATTAGCCTATCAACTCAGATCACTCACTTTTGTCAAAGCAAGCTTTCTTATTTATGAGAAGACGATAACTATTGATGATTCCTAACAACATAAAGAGGAGTTAACATCTTGTTACTAAAGCAACACATATCCTATTACAAATAAGATTTGTCAAAGAATGCAGTATAAAGGAAAAGGATTAGGCCTACATGAATAGGGTATTTTGGAACTAGTACAATTTTTTATAATCCTAAATATCAAGGACTTGGTTATTCATTGATCGAGAAATCTAAGGATGTTATTGACACCTCCATGAATCAAGGATAACTTCATTTGATGCAATCATCAAAATAGGGGTCATGAATAGTCCTTACAATAAGGTTGTTGTTATTACTCCTCAAATTCACATCATAGACCATCATTCCCAAATACTTCCACCTACTAGTTGGGACCAACAAGAGAAAAACCCTTACAAAGAAAAAGATCAAAGTCAAGCTTTTGAAGCTAAAAAATCTAAAAATCAAAGTGGACACATATAGTCAAAATGGATCCCAAGACAAACTGGATCATGCAAAGCATCCAATTCAAATCCAAATCCAAAATTCAATCAAATAATGGAGTCATCTCATAAAAGGTCTTCCATCACTTAAAAGTGTCTACCTCCTTCAAAACAATCTTCGATACCACCACAAAAGGAGTATAAAATTGTTGGTCCCAACACACTCAAAATATCACATCCACACTCCATTTTCCACCATCCTAAGTTTGGAGAATAAAAAATTCCTACATCCAAACTACCAAGTAATTCATCCACATCTCACATCCCCCACCAAAATCCAATATCTTGCCTAAAATCCAAAATCCAAAATCCCACATTCACCACGTCTTGGCAGAAACACTTTATCATAAATACTCTAATGGTGATCTATCACAATGTGTGCATTTAGATAAAGCCAACTCTAGTATCAACAAGGATCACAATAACATCCATGGTCTATATACAAGTACCCTTATCTTAGCAAAGCAACTCCTCAAGGGAGGACATTATTGGCACATTATGACAATAACATCTACATCAACACCACCAAGAGGTCCCACAATGGATGATCATTCAAAATTTTTTAAAAAAAAAGTAAAGAAAAATAATTGTCCTCTAGTGAAAAGCATTCTTATGGCACTTTTGGAAAGTACCATGATGAAAATCTGGCAAACAAGTGCATGTGTAACAATAGATTATTTATGTGTACCATTCTTATTGGGAGCATTTTATCTCATACATCATGCCATTTTATCTTAACACCACTATCCATCCAAACCATTCCATTTTCATCCATCTTCCCTATCCACCTTGATCTTGACAAATAATAGGGGCATATAATTCAAGACATGCTTTTGGAACAACTTTTGACATGGTCATTTCCTTTGACCATATATTGTCCCATGTCATATCATCACCTACCTAACACTATCCAAATAGCTATCTTGGGTCAAACATATTATCCTATTATGTGATAGTCCTTGGAAAATATCCCATATCCTAGATCTATTTGTCTAAGGCCTATCCTTCACATATCCATTTCCATTGCACTAGTTCATCCATCCAATCATAGTCTCCCATACATTGCTAGACACTAGGGGTAGGTGATTACATCTTGCTTTGGAACAAATATTGATATATATCTTCTAGCTCACTTTGTGATCTAGACACCCTCCAAAAAATCCAAAAAAATAAATCAAATATCTTGAAAATAAAATAAAAAAACACTTTCAAGCACTTTTCACCATTTCATGAATACATTCTTTCCATCAATATCAATGCAAACAATCCCCATCAATCACATCTTTCCTACACTCCAGTGGGTTATCACACTATCTAACAGATTACATTCCTTTCCTTACTACAAATCTTGATCCATCTTATCTAATCAATCATCATTGGGACGTGTCCTTCCCTATCATCGTGTTGTTCCTATCTTAACAATACTATCCTTGTGTTGTTCTTATTGTCAACAATGTTATCGCTATCATCAATCAATCAATAGATCAATCAACTTTATCTTGGCTAACTACAAGATCTCAACAGGTCTTCGATATCCCTACACATCCATTTCTCTTCATCATTCATCACCATCATTGTCATTACTATCAAAAAATCTAAAAACATTAAAAAAATTCCAAAAATCTAAAAAACATCAAATAATCCAAAAAATCCTAACACATCAAATATTATAAAAAATCCAAAAACATCAAATATTCTAACAAAAATCTAAAAATACAACATCATCTACCATATCCATAATAATTTTCCATTTCCTAGACAAGACATACAAGCAAGAACAAACTATGAAATACCCAAATGCATCAAGAATTCATGAAAAATCCATAATTAAAGACCCTTGTTGAACTATCTACAACCTATCGATCTATTGCCAAACAAATTTTAAACATCTTATCAAAACTATCATGTCTTAACAAATGCATCCTTCCTACAATGGGCATTTATCCATCTTGAGCATATATTTCTTGGCAAGAAAATCTAATAATTTGTTTGGTTAGTGAGTCTTTTTATTTCTTGATTTATCTTATTGTCTTATTCCTATGCTTCTTAAGGACATCTCCATGAGATTATAGGAACAAGAATGGGGCAAGGTTAGTACTTTTGTATGACGTGTTTGTGGATTGTTCTTATTGTATTTTCAGGGCATCTATATATTCCTTGTGTGTGTTGGAATGGATTCTAACATTAACAGACTTCCTGTGTATAAAATATCATTTAAATACCTTTTTGCATAGGAGATATTATGCTTTAAGTTACATTGAACTCCTCACATATTCCAACAAGGTTCTAATATATATGAATATAATATTTCTTGTTTGTAGAGTCAATGTCCATGCAAAGGATACCAAAGTTACCTTGGTTTGACATACCTTGGTGTACATATATCCATTTGCCACAATAATCTCTATGATGATAAAAAATCACAAAATAGAAAGCACAATATTTATCAATATCTATCCATTAAAATCTATTTTCATTCATCTATCTCATTTATATCCATTTCATCTCATTCATTATCCATCCAATTATGTGATATCGATCAACAATAATCATCTTATCACTATCTTCCACCATATTAACCCACAATCTTAATAACTCCTCTCACCCTACCTTCCTCCTCATCCAAATCTTTCTTATCCTACTCTTTCCATTTTCTTCACCTCTATCACATCTATCCAACCCTTTTCAAGACTTTGACCTTAAAATCTCATTTTTATATCAACCTCTTAAGGAGTCACCCTACCTTCGTTTCTTCATTCAACTATGGCATGCCATCACAATTCTTTCATACTTTCTTTGAAACACACTATAAAAATGTATTGTCTCAAAGAGGGGCAAAATGTAGACACCTAAATCTGACTAACATACTTTTTCCAAAACATCATCATTTTCCATCATTAGGTATCATTAATTTGTTTTTTGCATTTAATTAATTAAATTCATTATTTGATTAAATTATCTATTTCATCACTTTTCCTCTATATTGATTAAATAATTAACATTATTTAATTGATTTACTAATTATTCATCTTTCCTAAGTTTAATTAAATAATTCATTTCCCATTTCTCACTTCTCAAATTAAATAATTGTTTTTAATTATTTAATTTATTTCCACCTTTGTACATGTAATTAATAATTAATTTAATTAATTATTTATTAATTACTTATGTATTTCCACCTCACCAGTCAACTCCCACTCACTTTCAATCCACTCTTCAATCAATTCTCTTAATTGATCGTCAATTACACTTATCTCTTCAATCAAATCCTCTTAATTGATCCATACAATCCATTCACTAAAATCATGCAGTCAATTAACTATCCATCAATTTCTCTCATCAATTTTGAGCCATTGATCTACTCAGTCTCTCATCAAATCTCAATCATTGATCGATGTTAAGAAATCTATAAAACAAAACTATCATTCATCAATTATCACTCTCTCTCATCCATTACGAGAAATATATACTTATCAAAGTGCTTTGTGTGAATCTGAGAGAAACTTATTATAAAAAAATTATCCAAGGTGAATAGAGGAGAACAATGGAGCTGAATATTCAAAGATAATGCAAATTTATGGTATTTTTTTTATGTGATTTTATTCATTGCTTCATTTTTATGATCTTGATTGTGAATTACTTTCATTTGTTGTTATTCATTTGATTTCACAGTCATTTTATAGGTCATACACATATACAATGTGAAACATACACAAGACATGAAAATTGCTTGAGAAAATATCTCAAATAATGATTACAATAATTTTATTAAACTAAAAAACTAAAAAAATTAAAACTCAAAGAAAAATCAAAACTTTCATCTACATCCTATCAAACAATTCACTACTTTATCTATGTAAATATAGAGTAGTCATGATCTTAGCCAAATGAAGAGTATAATTTAGCATATTTATGTTTATAGGGACACTAATGATAAGAAAACAAAGCTAGTGTTAATATTAGTATCATACAATAGTTATTTATTTTCATAGAAAGATGTTTGTAAAGTTTTTGCAGCTTGGTCTTGTTGCATCACAACTCTTATTCTATGTGATTTGATCGATTTTTGTATTGATTTAAAATTTAGTTTTTGATTATTTGTTATATGCAAATATTTGTTAGATTCTATTGTTGTAGGTCACATCAAAGAACAACCAAGAACAATACTAGGAAAAATGGCTTTTGATCAAACATAATTCTAATCCCACAAGCTTCTCTTTTTTGCTTATTTTTTAGAGACGAACATACATGCATGTGTATTTTCTATACAAACTATGAATAAAAGATAATTTTAATTTTTTTAATATTTATTGCTAGGAAAACTATCATCTATGCTCTTTTTTAACTTCTTGAGCTCTATAACATGGAATAGAAATCCTTGGTTTCAAATTATTTACAAGATAATATTTTATATGGTAAATGTCGACAAGCTAAACTAAACTATCAAAATTTGGGCCATTGATTAACCTAGCTATATTCCCCGCACTTTCAATATTATAGAATCATAGAACCAATATATGTATCACGTATGACTAAATAGAATATTGAACTATAATGAATGTGGATAATAAATTTATAATTTTCCTTTAATAAAATTTTAAGCTACAAAGATTCTTTTCACATTCTTGCCCCAAAATGACTTTCTTCATAGAACGTTGTCCTCTTTCAAAGAAAAAAAATATCACAAATTCGTCTGTGACGATGATGGAGAGTTGAAGCATATACTTAAGAGGATTATGAAAATATTAATTATATTTTTTTCTCCAAACTTGCAACTTTAGGAACTGTATCACAACATAAGAAATATAGTGAATTTGTGACGATGATGGAGAGTTGAAGCATATACTTAAGAGGATTATGAAAATATTAATTATATTTTTTTCTCCAAACTTGCAACTTTAGGAACTGTATCACAACATAAGAAATATAGTGAATTGTTTGATAGAATGCAGATGATAGTTTTGATTATTCTATGGGTTTAACATGTAGAAGATCTGAACCAACTCCCAGAATCATGAATAAAATGTAGTAAGATTAGAAACTTGTTTTAAGTTTTTCTAGGGTCCAATTTTGAAGCTAACATATGGATAGAAGTATATCAAACCCCATTTTAAAAAATATTACCTGAGAAAGCCTACCACACATGCCCAGATAGAGAGAATTATGGAGCAATAAACATCCATGTAATTTACAAGCACATGATCTAAACACAACAAATTGACCTTCAAAATAGTCAATGCATGTTGATACAACATTCACTTGATTTCATGCATGACACACCCTCAACACATAATACCCAATTATACCTCCTATTTGTGCCTAGTAGGACATACAGACACCTACATGCAAGCACAACAAAGAATATTAGAAAACTCATTTAATACTTTACTTATCGTATTGCCCATTAGACAAGTTTTTTTTGTGTAAATAAATACCCTAAAAATACACATTGGCCAACCACAACCTAGATAAATTATCAATTTCAAAGCACTAAAAATAAGGAGAAAATAAACTTTAGGATAGCTCCCTATTTTCCCTCTCACATACTTATCAATGAAACACACACTGTCATTCAACTACAACATAATCCCTTGCCTATATAGATAGGAAAGGACTAGAACAAATGAAATATTAAAAAGTTTCATTCAAAAGGCATAAGACATATTAAAACTAAAATTATTGTTTCTTTAAAAGTCATTATAGGAATACCATAATATATGATAGTAACTCTCATAGCCAATATTAAATATTGGCTTGAATGTCATCAATGATATTTATTACAAGGGGATTTGAGTAAGTTTAGAGTTAATATGGTTTGTAAAACCTAGATTCATAACCATATTTTCAAAAGAGAAGTTACAGAAAAGCCTTGTTGGAAACCCATCTGTTATGAAAGGAGTATTACTTCTTTCATTGGGGTAAAAGTTGGAAGTTGGGTCCACAAAGAGGGGAAGTTTAAGCCAAAACAAAAATAAATCGCAGGAAATGTGTACGTGTTTTTAAAAAATGCGTACACGCTTTGGATCAGGTACCCGAGCCTAAATCCAAATGCACATGCATTTAGATTCGGGTACACACCGTAAAACATGTACGCATTACTAATGCATACACATTTTATAACATGTACGCATTTTGTAAAGCTATTTGATTTTTTAAATTAATGACTTTGTTATTCATTTTCTCACTGCAATTTGTTCGTGCGCTTGAAGGAGAGCTCAATTTGTGTACACGTTTCTGAGGGTCTAGTTCAACCAAATTTTCACTACCACCTCCTCCCGTCGACACAACTAACCTCAGTGACCTCCAGGTTGGTTGAATTCTACTTTTTTTTTGCTTTATATATTGTATTTTTGTTTTGTAATTGTTATTTAGTTTGTGTTTTCTTTGTTTGTTTTACGTTGAATACTTTATAGTTTTTAAATTGTATTTAAAAACAACATCAACCAAACCAAAAATGTTAAATTAAAAATTGAAAACAATAAAATCTATACCTAAATTAACTAGAATTTAACCTAAATTGGACACATTTAACTTAGAAATGAAAACCCTAAACTCTAGGTTCCAAAAAACATATGCCTAAGAACTAAAATCCTTAATCCTAGGACCTAAACCCTAAAACCTAAACCTAAAACCCTAAACCCTAAAACCTAAACCTAAATTAGATTTATAATGTCTAGATTTGTTGTCTTTTTACTAGCCCTGAAATCACACATAATCCCTAGATAGGTCTATTTATAATGTCATAAAATTATAATCCCTAGACAGGTCTATACATGCTTAGGTGCACAAAAAGTCCCTAAAATTTGTATCTATGTCCCTACACATACCTCTAAGGAACTCAAAACCAAGTGTCAAATTTCATCAAAATAGGCTTGGCAAGTACAATTTACCACTTAATTTTAACCTTGCAAGGAAAATGAAACCATATGGTTACTATAAGTCAACACAAAACCAATTGAATATACATGATTTAATAAAATTAAACTCTCTATCATAATATTTAAATTTTATATGAATATGCTTGTTGGCTCTAATTCTCAAAATCATATTTATTGCAATAAAATTTCAAGGTTCATGGTCTATAATATAGGCTAGTTTGAGAAGAGGAAATATAGGCTAGTTAAGAAAAACAACTCTAGAAATTTAGTTAGAAATTAAACCAAAATATCACCTTCCCAAAATCACACAATCATGAAATGCCAATAATAAATTATGATCAAGTAGCTCATTAAATTATACTTAATACATTTATAATTTTTCCACTTGTAAATCAATGAAGTAGGACCTTGATATTATTATTTAAAGATTTTAAATTAGGCCATTGTGTTAAAATCAAAATTTAAGATAAAGTGCTCGAATTTAATCAAGGGTACATGTACATGACTTTAATTGTATAATTTAATGTACATGCTATGGATTTTCATGTTATAGATTTTTTAATGTTATAAATTGAATGTTTCTTCAAATGAAATGTATTTTGAATTTGTGCACGTTCAATGTGATTTATAACTTTCAAATTGTGTACATTATTTAATTAGTTTGTTGATATATATATTTTAATTTTTTAACATGGAGTTTCCATTTCATTGTTCACATGGAGCTTGAATTTAGCATAGAGGATTTTATACCTAATACACAACCTAAAGATCCCATACATCCAAATCCACCACTACAAAAAAACCCCACACCTCCACACTCTCCACCTCCTAACTCCCCACGCCCTATAGTAGATCAGGCTCAGTTAAGAGAGAGCATTAGAGCAAACCTTAATGCGATTTAGGAAAATATAGACTTGATAAAAAATGAGCCTAATATTCCTCCCCATCTCGCACAGTTTGCATCTTTGATGCAAGTTGTCGATTTTGTTTGATCTATTGATGTGGACCTAGATAGGTTCCATCAATGGAGAGAAGAGAGGAGACAATTCTATGCAGATGGATTGTCCTATAAAGAAATTCATGACCTTAAACTTACCAAATAAGCCATTTTCCAATATTTTTTTAGCCCCCAAACAAATGAACCAATTCCACCCACCAAAAAATGAATTTCAATTAAATGGTGTAGGCACCTACAAATAGCTACAAATTTTTAGGATAGATAGTGGATGGTGTTTGATACTCCACCACATGGCAATTGTGAGGTGCCCCTATACTTTTTGAGAAAGTTATGGGGCCGAGTTTAAGTTGGGTTTAAAACCCAACTATTTTTATATGAGGTCGTTTCAGGGAGCTGGGCGTGGCATGCCCCAACATAGATTAGGAGCACGTTCCGATCCTCAACGACGTGCTCTGATTGATCCTATTGTTGCTCCTCCTTCTCCTAGTGCTCTTGTTGCATTTTAGCAGTAGACTGATGTTGTCGACATTAGGAGCATTGAGTTCTCTTTCAGGACATCTCACTCATCAGACTACACACACGGCGGCTGAAGTGGGCAATAGAGAGCATGGAGGCTCATGCTATGGGAATACTTAGGAATCCACTTTAGGTGACCCACATGCATCTAGGACGAAGTCATATTTGGATTTACTATATTTTGAGGATCATCCTACATAGGTATGCTCATCTTTTGAACTTAGGCACATTTTAATTTGTTTGAAATGTGCAAAATTCATGTAAATAATAACATCAAATTATATATGTATATATATATATATATATATATATATATATATATAATATAATATTAATTCAAGAAGTGTTTGGTGTAGATGCATGATCACATGATGCCTGAATCTCAATATGATCATGTCTATATTTCGAGTGTTGTAGATTTGGGCTCACCTTTTGGTCAGGTACAAACCAATATATATTTTAATTTATGTGGAAATATCTAATTTAATTTTTTTTTACACATGTGTGAAATGATATATTGTATCTAGATGTAGGGAGGTCATGGAATATCGAGTACTAACCAACCACAAGTTGTGGTGAGCGCTCCTGAGTCATCATCAACTCAGGTGCATGCTTTCAAAATTTTGTTAAGTTTAAATTAAATACACATCATAGATCTAATCTAATTTGAATTTGTATATATGTGTGAATGATCTATACATTGTTGTATCTATATGCAGGGATTTCATGTGATACCCATGGTGGGTGCACCTAAGACATCATCAACATTTATGCATGGGCAATCTCAGGTGCATGATCATGAGGTCATATCATTCGAGGTTGTAAACTTTACTAAATCTCCTATACAATTTTTAGGGACCTTTTAAATATATATATTTGAGGTTCTAACATATTGTTTGCTTTATATGAATATGCAGAATATAATAGACCAAGCATTTGGACCTTCTCAATTGACAGTTATGCTACCCGTTGAACAAAATGTGCCAGTAGATTCACATGATCATATGGTAATTTATGAATACTAAAAATCATTTTTACTGTATTTACTAGATATTTAATTAAATTTATTTTTATAAAGTTTATATTTTCAATTTTATATGTTAAATTATATCAAAATTAATAAATAAATTTAAATCTAATTTCAAGTTTCTTGTACTCTTTTACAACATGATATGAGTACATCTAGTCCACGTTGAGCAAAGAGGAGACTTGATTTGACTGATCACCCTGATAGTTAGATGGTTTTAAATTTTATGGACTATAGATCTCTAGTTTTATTTAAATATATGTGTTGGACTTGACATATACATTTTGAACATGTTATTTCATGGACCATTTCACATACATTATATCGATTAATATGATCATGTTTGTGTTTATTTATATCAGTTGACTTTAATATGATGATTATATATGCACTCAATTATGATCATATTATGTACATTTTGATGATTATATGCACTCATGTATGTATATAAATTTTATCTAATTTTCAAGTAATATGCACTATATAAATTCATATCTAGAATCAAATTTCATATATATTCGCATGCCATTATTTAATTAAGTTTAGACATGTCTTAAAATGATTCTCTTAAATTTCAATAATTTATCACATGGTTAGGTGACAAATTAAAACATTCCTAAAATAGTTTAGATCATATTCATAATAAATTAAGGGGAGGTAATTTTAACTATTTTCCAATTCTAGCAAATATTTGAATCACTGAACAAAAATCTATCTCCTTGTATGTATAAAATGTATAATCTATACAATTGAACAATTATATAAAATGTGGTAAATGTATAAGATAAAATTGGAACAAGATATTTAAAAAGTGACTAATAAGTTCATTGAAGTTCATACATCAAACAAACATATATAATGTATATTTATGTTTAATACAACTATATAACATGATGAAACATATATGTGCATGTAGATACAATTAAAGCTTATCAACTTTTAGGTCAAGACCACAAATTGATATTTACATAGTCTCTTGATAAAAAAAAATTTACAGTGACAATCACATGGTATACCGACTTGATGAGAACCTGCAAAAATAATTAATGTAAGTAAAGTAACTATAGTTTTTATGAGTCATTTAACTAAATAATTCATGCAAGAAAAGAAAAATATATAGTAAAAGTTAGAAAATTGGATCTTATAAATTCCTTACAAATTCAAGTGATGTTTGCCATAGGATGGATTAAGGGGACCTAAGAGGATATAGCTTAAGGGGTCCTAAGAGAATGCCTTAAGGGGAGTTAAGAGAATGAATTAAGGGGATGCAAGAGGGTGGATTAATGGGAGTTAATAGAATGAATTAAAGGGATGCAAGAGGGTGGATTAAGGGGATGCATGTCATGAACCCTAGGATATGGATTAACGGGTCCTAAGAGGATGGCTTAGGGGAAATTATGAGAGTGACTTAAGGGATGCAAGAGAGTGGATTAAGGGGATGTAAGAGGATATGAATTAAGGGTCCTTTAAGAGGATGGCTTAAGGGGATGCAAGAGGGTGGATTAAGGGGAGTTGATAGAATGATTTAAAGGGATGTAAGATGGTGGATTAAGGGGAGTTGATAGAATGACTTAAAGGGATGTAAGAGGGTGGATTAAGGGGAGTTGAGAGAATTGCTTGAAGGGATGAATTAAAGGGATTAAGCATCTCATGAACCCTAGAAACCCTAAACCCTAAACCATAGGAACTAAAGCCTAGGAGATTAACCCTAAACCCTTAAAACCCATATAGATTTGTTATTCTAAGCATCTCATGAACCCTAGAAACTATAAACCCTAAACCATAGGACCTAAAGCCTAGGAGATGAACCCTAAACCATTAACCCATATAGATTTGTTATTCTAAGCATCTCATGAAGCATAGAAACCCTAAATCCTAAACCATATGACCTAAAACCTAGGAGATGAACCCTAAACCATTAAACCATATGGATTTGTTATTCTAAGAATCTCATGAAACCTAGACACCATAAACCTTAAACCCTAAGACCTAAATCCTAGGAGATGAACCCTAAACCCTTAACCCATATAGATTTTTTATTTTAAGCATCTCATGAACCCTAGGATATGAAGATTCTAAACCCTTAATGCTAGGATCTAAGGCCTAGGAGATGAACCCTAAACCCTTAAAAACAATATAGATTTGTTATTCTAAGCATCTCATGAACCCTAGAAACCCTAAACCATAGGACCTAAAGCCTAGGAGATGAACCCTAAACCATTAACCCATATAGATTTGTTATTCTAAGCATCTCATGAACCCCATAAACCCTAAACTGTAAACCATAGGACCTAAAGGCTAAGAGATGAACCCTAAACCATTAACCCATATAAATTTGTTATTCTAAGCATCTCATGAACCCTAGAAACCCTAAACCCTATACCATATGACATAAATCCTAGCAGATGAACCCTAAACCCTTTAAACCAATATAGATTTGTTATTCTAAGCATCTCATGAACCCTAGAAACCCTAAACCCTAAACCATAGGACCCAAAGCCTAGAAGATGAATCCTAAACCTTTTAAACCCATATAGATGTGTTATTCTAAGCATCTCATGAACCCTAGAAACCCTAAACTGTAAACCATAGGACCTAAAGCCTAGGAGATGAACCCTAAACCATTAACCCGATTTGTTATTCTAATCATCTCATGAACCCTAAAAACTCTAAACCCTAAACCATAGGACCTAAAGCCTAGAAAATGAACCCTAAACCATTTAAACATATATATTTGTTATTCTAAGCATCTCATGAAACCTAGAAACCATAAACCCTAAACCATAGGACCTAAATCCTAGGAGATGAACCCTAAACCATTAACCCATATAGATTTGTTATTCTAAGCATCTCATGAGCCCTAGAAACCCTAAACCCTAAACCATATGACCTAAAACCTAGGAGATGAACCCTACACCATTAACCCATATAGATTTGTTATTATAAGCATCTCATGAAACCTAGAAACCGTAAACCTTAAACCCTAAGACCTAAATCCTAGGAGATGAACCATAAACCCTTAACCCATATAGATTTGTTATTCTAAGCATCTCATGAACCCCAAGATATGAAGATCCTAAACCCTTAACCTTAGGATCTAAATCCTAGGAGATGAACCCTAAACCCTCAACCCATATAGATTTGTTATTCTAAGCATCTCATGAACCCTAGGATATGAAGATCATAAACCCTTAACCCTAGGATATAAAGCCTAGGAGATTAACCCTAAACCCTTAACCCATATAGATTTGTTATTCTAAGCATCTCATGAACCCTAAGATATAAAGATCCTAAACCCTTAACGCTAAGACCTAAATCCTAGGAGATGAATTAAAGGGATGCAAGACGATGGATTCAGGATAGATAAGAGGATATGGCTTAAGGGGTCCTAAGAGGATGGCTTAAGGGGAGTTGAGAGAGTGACTTAAGGGGATGCAAGAGGATAGATTAAGGGTAGATATACAAGGATATGGATTAAGGGGTCCTAAGAGGATGGCTTAAGGGGAATTAATAGAGAGACTTAAGGGGATGCAAGAGGATGGATTAAGGGTAGATATACGAGGATATGGATTAAGGGGAATTAATAGAGAGACTTAAGGGGATGCAGGAGGATGTATTAAGGGTAGATATACGAGGATATGGCTTAAGGGGTCCTAAGAGGATGACTTAAGGGGTGTTGAGAGAGTGAATTAAGGGGATGCAAGTGGATGGATTAAGGGTAGATATATGAGGATATGGCTTAAAGGGTGTTAAGAGAGTGACCTAAGGGGATACAAAAGGATGGATTAAGGGTGGATATACGAGGATATGGATTAAGGGGTCCTAAGAGGATGGATTAAGGGGTGTTGAGAGAGTGACTTAAGGGGATACAATAGGATGGATTAAGGGTATATATATGAGGATATGGCTTAAGGGGTACTAAGAGGATGGCTTAAGGGGTTTTGAGAGAGTGACTTAAGGGGATGAAAAAGGATGGATTAAGGGTATATATACGAGGATATGGATTAAGGGGTCCTAAGAGGATGGCTTAAGGGGAATTAATAGAGAGACTTAATGGGATGCAGAGGATGGATTAATGGTACATAAGAGGATGGCTTAAGGGGTCCTAAGAGAATGACTTAAGGGGATATGAAATCAATTATAAACTTTTTATAAAATGAAAATGAATTATTTAGTTTTATATTTATACTATCAATTAAATGTATCTAGAACTATATATAGTTGCCCATCTCTAGATTCGAATTCCATTGTAATATATATGCATGTCCTCTCTTTTTTGTAATGCATCTAGTTTTAGGAAACCTGAAACAAAAAATGATATAAAACTTTAATTAGGAAATGACTAAAGAAATATATATATATATATATATAGACATGTATATGTGATAACTTTTTAACTACATATCAACTATCAATTAAATATATATACAACTATATACTTACCAATATTTATTTACTCTGTTGTACCATCTGTATCCTCTCTTTTCTGTAATGCATCTATGATTGTCTGTTATGAAATAACTTGCACAATATAAGAAAATGATATGAAATATGTTGTAAATTCTTGATAATAACTGAGAATAACAAGCCACTTCGAGGGGGAAAACCTCCAAATATCTCTAATGAGAACACACTTCACAACTTGATGATAAAACAAGACTCACAACCTCCTATATATACCTATTTATGCCTAGGATATCACCTAGGTTGACTTAGACACACCTATATAAGTCTTAGGCTGATCTAAACAACTAAATAACAATATACTAATGATAATATGACTTAATAGAGAGTTACATGGCCACAAGATGACTATTGATAACCCGATATACACTAATATTAAGGGAATAGCATGCCCCCCTTCTTCAAAGAAGCATTGTCCTCAATGCTAATCAAGTTTGGATTCTTTTGAATGAACTCCTTGTCCTCCCATGTGGCATCTTCAACTGGTAAATTTTTCCATTGGATGAGATACTCAATGAGAGTTCTATTCCTCAGCTTCTTTGTGCATGTTTGATGAATGCACTCTGGTTCCAAAATGATTCCTCCTTCTTCATCGAGCTCCGGTAGTGTTGTTTGAGTGGGAATATTATGCCTAATTGCCTTCTTCAAATAGGTTACATGAAAAACTAGATGTATCTTTGTTGTTGGTGGAAACTCTCGCTTGTAGGCAACACTACCGATCTTTTGCATAATTTGGTATGGACCATAATACCTTGGAGACAACTTATTTTTTTTTTTTGTTGCCTTAGTGATATTTTCTTATAAGGTTGCAATCTCAAGAAGACCCAATCCCCAACTTCAAAACTTCTTTCACTATGATGTTGGTCTGCCTGTTGTTTCATTCGATTTCGTGCCATGGCTAAATTCTCCTTGAGTCTTGAAAGTACTTGTTGTTGATGAAGCAAGTGGTCTTCTACGGCCTGAACTCTTGGTGACACCTTTATTGATGATGTGATGGAAGGAGGATGATATCCATAAAGTGCCAAAAATGGAGACATTTTTTATGAGCTATGAAAAGAAGTGTTGTACCACCATTCTGCAAGTGGTAGCCAATCTACCCATTGAGACTATTTCTTTGAAGTGAAACAACGTAGATATCCTTCCAAACACTTATTGACAACCTCAGTTTTCCCATCTAATTGAGGGTGGTATGAAGAGCTATGAGCCAATTGAGTACCCAAACATGAGAATAAATCTTTCCAAAAGTGACTAGTGAAGATAGGATCACGATCACTAACAATAACCTTAGGTGTACCATGTAGCTTTGGATATTCTACAAAAAATATTTTCCAATGCACTTGCTATAAAGGATGTGATAATGCAATGAAATGTGCATATTTAGTGAGGCGATCAACTACTACCATGATGACATTATGACCTTTAGATTTGGGAAGCCCTGGATGAAGTCCATGGATACCTCTTCCCAATGTTGGCTAGGAATAGATAAGGGTTGCAAGAGACCTTGGTGTCTTAATTGTCTCCCCTTTATTCCTTTGACAAACCAAACATTCAGCCACAAATTTTTGAACATCACCTTTTAGCCCTTCCCAAAAAAATCTTGCTTGACTCGATGATATGTCTTCAAAAATCTCAAATGACCACCCACTTTCGAGACTCATGCAACTCTGGAGAATCTTGTGTTTAAGAGTGGAATTCTTGCAGAGATACAAATGCTCTTTATACCAAAGAGTATCTCCCTTCCAACAAAACTTATCTGAACTACTACGATCACTTTTTAATTGTTCGATGAGATTACTTGTCTCAACATCATTTTGCCACTCTGCTTTGGCTTCCTCCACCCAATTTTCTTGTAATATTGAAAGGGCACACAATAAGGCTTCATCTTTCTCATCCTTCCTTGAAAGTGCATCTGCTACAATATTTTCTTTCCCTTTCTTATATACAATCTCAAATCATATCCTAACATCTTAGTGACCCATTTTTGTTGCTCTTCAGAAGATAGTCTTTGTTCAAAAAATATTTTAGGCTATCATGATTGTCTTAACCTTGAAGTGTCTACCCAATAGATAAGGCCTCCATTGTTTAACTGCATGGAGGATTGCTAGCATTTCCTTCTCATAAATAGGTTTTAGTTGATTCTTACCCTTTAATTGACGACTCTCAAAAGCAATTGGTTGAACTTCTTGCATGAGCACTACTCCTATCCCATTTCTAGAAGCATCACATTCCACAATGAATTCCTTGGTGAAGTCAGGAGTGGCAAGCACTGGAGTTGTACACATAGCCTCCTTCAATCTCTCAAATGTTGTATTGGCAGACTCGTTCCAATGAAAAGAATCATTCTTCAATAGAGTGGCGAGAGGTGCTGCTATATGACCATAATTATTCACAAATCTTCTATAGTACCCTATCAATCCCAAGAAACCCCTTAGTTTCTAAATGGTTTTTGGAATAGGCCATTCCATGATAGCCTTAATTTTGTTAGGGTCCACCTTTACTCCTTCATGAGAAACTATGTGTCCCAAATACTCCACCTCCTTAAGAAAAAAAGCACACTTGGATGGATTAGCTTAGAGTTTATGATCTTCAAGTATTTGTAATGCTTGATCCACATGTTGCAAATTTTCTTCCCAAGTCTTGCTATAAATCAATATATCATCAAAGAATACTAACACAAACTTTCTCAAGAAATTAAAAATGGAATTCATCAAAATTTGGAATGTAGATGGTGCATTGGTAAGACCAAATGGCATCACCAAAAATTCATAATGACCCTCATGAGTCTGAAATGCTATCTTACAAATATCTTCCTCCTTAATTTGAATTTGGTGATAACCAGATCTAAAATCTAACTTGGTAAAATACATAGCTCCATTCAATTCATCTAGCAAATCATCAATGACTGGAATAAGAAACTTATCTTTAATGGTGTACATGTTGAGCACTCTATAATCTAGACACATGCGCCAAGTATCATCCTTCTTACGTAACATCACCACAGGTGAGGAGTAAGCACTTTGGCTATGCCTGATAATTCCTACCTCTAGCATCTCCTCAACATTTTTTTCTATCTCACTCTTTTGTATGTGTGGATACCTGTAAGGCCTAATGTTCGGTGGTTGGCTACCTGGAACTAACTGTATGGCATGATCATGATCCATGTTAGGAGGAAGTCCTTTAGGCATATCTCCAAGAACAACTGAGTGATGATCAATTATAGCTTGCAAATATGGATGAGTAGGAGCATTAGATTGAGAGACTTCTAATGAACATAGCAGGGCCACAAATCCATCCACTCCTTTCTTAAGAAACTTTTGCATTTGATGAGAGCTTACCATTTGTGGGGATTTTTACTTTAACCCTCTTAGCTCTACTACCCTTCTGTCTAATTGAAATCTCATGAATAGTTCTTGGAAGTTCATCTCAATCATTCCTAATGTAGTAAGCCATTGTACTCCAAAAACAATATCTGCTACACCCATTGATATCGCATACATTGGGGTATCAAGTTGATAATCTACCATGGATAATTTAATGCTATGACACTTCCCTGAACAACTAACTATACCACCTTCTGTAATCAAAACCTAAAACTTAGGAGCTGGATATATAAAACAATTTAGATGAGTAGCTAACTTTTTGTTGATGAAATTATGAGTACTACCTGAGTCAATCAACACTGTTACCTTCTACTTCTCTAAGAACCCCACCATCTTTAGAGTTTGTGGAGCATTGAAACCTGAGAGTGCATGACAAGAAATGATTGGTTGAGAATCATGTGATTCCTCATTTGACTCCCTTTCATCCTCTAGTATGGGTTCCTCCTCTTCTTCTTCACTTGGACCTTCAATATAGAACAATTTCTTTTCACTGAATTTATGTCCTCGACTGTATTTGCTATCACAATTGAAACACAACCCTTTTTCTCTTTTCTCCTAAATTTGTTGTGGAGTCAACCTAGTAGGTTGTATTGAATATCCTTTCTCTCTTGTCACATTAGCCCCTTGCTTCTTAGGAATCAAATACTTCTCCTCTACCCTGCATGCTAAGATAAAAGACTCATTTATGGAGCTAGGGCTAAACATGCATACCTCATGTTGAATGTGATCCTTGAGACCCCCAAGAATAAATCATTCAAGTTTTCCTCTATAATTGTATCCAATCTTAAGGATAGATTTTGGAATTGCTGAATATAATCCTTAATTGATCCTATCTGTTGAAGTTTAGCCAATTGGCTGAAGAAGTTGTCTGTCACACTATTGCTATATTGTGCTTGGAGTTCCTTTGTAAAAATTGACCATGAGACAGTGAGCCCCTTTTTCCTTTGATGAGTGCAAAGCCAACGATACCAAATGAATTGATCTGGTTCTAGATATAGGGAAGCCATTGTGACCTTTTGTCCATTTGGGATTTGGTGTACTTCAAAAAAATTCTCCATTTGGTTTATCCATGTTAGAGGATCCTTGCCATCGAACTTGCACATATCCACCTTTGGAAATAAATTCCTAGATCCCATAGGAGTACTAAAGCTTGTGTCAATGTTAGCTGACCTATAATTTTCACCTTGGTCGCTTGAGAGCTCCTTTCTTGGTTCAACCATGTAGGTGCTTAACATGTTTCGTATGTCTGATATATCTCCTCTTAGGTCACACATATCCATCTTCATTGAGGAAATTTCTTCCTTGACCTTACTAATTTCCTCATTAGGAGTAATATCCTCTATTGTTACCCCATCCTTATCAGGAGTCTTCCCCGGAGTGACAACATTCTTTTTGCCCCTTCTAGCAGGCCCCGTCATGATGGGAACCCCTAATTTTGAAATAAATCACACAAATGAAGCTTAAATTCTCTAAATTTTTTACTGTAATATCCTTTAGTATGTCTTCAAAAACCCAATAAAAATTAGACTCCAATTAGACAAGATGTGGGAGATATGCAGATTCCAAAAATATTGTGTAGAAACCCTAATTCTGCAATAATTCGCTTAATTCTTCTCCAATTCCTCTGAAATATGTACTGTAGCTTCTTTAATATGTTCTTCAAAAACCCTTTAAAAATTAGAAAAAAAAATCACCAAAATTTGAAAGATATGCTCTTCCCAAAATCGCCTCCAAAATTGATAAAAACCTTGCCTCTACAGTGCCAAGATCATGCTCTGATACCACTTGTTATGAAATAACCTGCACAATATAAGAAAATGATATGGAATATGCTACAAATAATTGATAATAACTAAGAATAACAAGCCACTCCGAGGGGGAAAACCTCCAAATATCTCTAATGAGAACACACTTCACAACTTGATGATAAAACAAGACTCACAACCTCCTATATATACCTATTTATGCTTATGATATCACCTAGGCCAAATTAGACATGCCTATATAAATATTAGGCTGACCTAAACAACTAAATAACAATATACTAATGATAATATGACTTAATAGAGAGTTAAGATAACCACTAGCCGACTATTCATAACCCGATATACACTAATATTAAGGGCATAACATTGTCTCATCACCATCCATTGAAAGTGTCCATAACACTTTATTAGCAGGCCTCCCTTGATATCTAACTAGTTTTATATTGGTTTCCAAAATCAAATGTGAATAATGTATAATATTCTTGTGTCTTTCATAATCTTCAAATGTAGGCAAGTCATTCTTTCTTATCAAATATTTTTGAAGCCACGTGCCAACAACAACCACCGAACCAGTTGGATACTTAAAGTTGTCATCATCCACTCTAGGATGTACTAACTTATGTTTTATCTCAACACATCTAGCCAACCAATACTCCATCTCCTCTTCATTGCCCTCAGGTGCAACAACAACATACACATGTCTTGCAAAAATAAATAAAAAATTCAATAAAGAGTGACTTATATTTAATTCACTTATAAACATGCATACATATAAAATTCAATTCAATTTAATGTACCTTCTTGTACAAGATCCAAAACACGATCATAATCATCTAATGCAAACACTTGATTATCTTCAATTGTCGTTCCATGTTGAACATGTGTCAATGTAGGTGTTAAGGCTCTTTGTTGCCATTGTTTGACCCATTCCATTTTTTCACACTCCTCCTAATCACCTGCAACACAAATTTGAAAAAATCATGCAAGCTCCCTTGTCCATATTGTCCATGTGTTTGCATTTGAACTCTTAAACGAATGCCATTTTATAGATCCATTAATTGTTTCACAATCTTGTCGAGAAAAAATATCATTTTCTTCAACTAACCAAAAGAAGCATCAAATTATTGAGCTCTCACTTGTTATTGTAGATAATTTGGTATTGCACCAATCTACAATTGCATGTGCATCTCTGAATTTCACAGCATCCTCAAATTTTAGTTGCTCTCTAGCAAGAGCTCTTTTCACACATGCACCTGCTCCATCGTGTTCTCCTTTACCCTGTCTAGCTTCAAAAAAACTCCACATGTGCTAGATATTATTTTCCTTATGAAATCTACATAGCCAATAAAACATTCTAGCATTCTTGAATTAACCCGTGCAATTATCTGACCATATGAGATGTTCTCTCATTTGAATTCCTCTCTCTTTTAAATTTTTATAAAATACATCAAAATAACATTGAACAAACTCAAATGAATGTAACCAATTATCACTTACATAAAAACGGTACTCTCTCAAAAAAATTCTATTATCTTCTCTACTATCATCTGCATGTCTATAAACAATATGAACAAATATAGCTACTTGCACTGAATTATAATATTGTGATTGAATTTCTTCTTGTGGAGCAAGAGTATAATTTGTAGAAGTTGATAATCCAACCTCACAGATCTCGATGAACACATGCAAGCAAATAACCTGCCAACAAAGGAGATCAAGAGACACAAGAATGATGCTTTGCAAACATGAAGCAAAAATGCATTACTGAGAAGTTAATAATTACAAAGAGATCAATCCTTAAGAAAGAAGATCAAAACCCTAAAGGTGAGAACCCTAGGATGACGATTAAATTAGCATGTGACAAGTGTCAAGATCATAATGAACGAGATGAAATGACTAATTTAATAATGCAAAATAAAGATTCCTTAGTTTAGCTGAAGTGAAATAAAGTAAAGGTGACTTAATTAATTAATCAACATGATTAAATTAATTAAGTAAACAACCTATTACTCTAACACCCCCCCTAAAGATGAACTTAGGGAGAAGCTAAGAAACTAAGGACAAAATGCATGAAAGCAAAGATGGGTCCCAACAAACAAGGCTAGATGAGGTACCCATGTACAAATACAAAAGATATCTCACAATAGAAGAAAAGGAAAAAACCTTGTGGGAAAAAATCCTCTCCAAAAGAGAGAGATACAAGTGAAGGACGAAGAAGCCTTCAATCAAGAAGAAATTGTCCCAGAAGATAGGAACAAAGGATGAACATGGAAAACACCATTGAAGCATGAAGAAGCTGCATACACTGTCATAGAATGACTACTAAAATGTTGAAAGAAGGAATGCAAGAGTGTCCATATGGTAAGTGTTCCATCTCACTGCAATGCATGGGTAACTAGCCGCTGCATCCGCCTAATACATAGGAGCAAGTACTGTATACATAGCTCACTCCAAAGCGAAACCAAAGAAGCATTAACACCAAAGTAGAAACCCCCCCATAATGTTGAAAAGGGAGAGGCGTGATAGGTACACTAAAACTGAATGCCTAAAAGTAGTGCATGAAGAGGAACCAAGAACATTTGAAGGTGCAATCATAAAAGTACAAGTAGATAAAAAGGATGTGAAAACAAAAGTCACATACGCATGAGAAAGGTATGAAGGAAAACAAAGAAAAAAATCAACCCCCATGGCACTTTATATCATAGTGCGAGTACAACAAGACAAAAAGTGATGTGCAATAATCCCAATACTACACATACAAAGTTGAGGCACTTTATCTCAGTGCGTTTACAACTGATAAATACATGCAATGTGAGCCCATAAAGTCCAAAAAAGACAACAGCTGAGGGGAAGGATTTCTGAAAAAAATAAAAAATCAAATTTGAAAACCACCTTCACCACTACGAAGAGCTCGAAAACAACTTTCCGACGATATCTCGTTTGCCCATTTTTGACATCGTATGCAAAAGTTATGCCAAAAAAACTGAAGCCAACCCCAGAAATGAAGATCTAACTTTAATTGAACATGACAGGGACTTGAGAAAAAATCTCCAAAAAATATCTGCACCAATGGAAAGTACTTTGAATCCTCTTTCTGACGATATCTTGTTTGCCTGATTTCGACACCGTGGGAAAAAGTTATGGCCTTTGGAAGAAAACAACTCACAAAAGGGAAAAAAGACAGTCACTACATTAAATTTGGCGGCTATATGGCCATTGCAGAAAAACTCCGAGCCTAAAATTGATGGCCAAATGGCCGTCGCCACATGTACATAATTTGGCTTATTGAAAAAGAAAATTGTTTTTCAAAAAAACAATAAAAAAAATTACAATGTTTTTTTTTTAATAAGGGTGGGGGAGCATATGGGCCCACCCCCACCGATCCCCATAAGGGGTCGTGGTACTCCTGCGCAAGGCGTGCATAGGTACGGACCTGCGCAGGGGTACACACTTCTTTAAATGCTTTTTAAATAAAAAACAAAAAACTTTTTTCAAAGCTTTTAAAAGTTTTCTAAAAATAATTTTTTTACAATTAAAAAACTATAAAAAAATAACTACGAATTATTTTGTAGAAAAAAATACATATTTTTTTGGATGAATTTTTTAACCTCGAGATGCATGCAAGAGGCCATATGACCCCTGCCAAGTAAAAAACTTTTGCCCAGGGGTGACCTGCTCCAAAATTGACAAATTATATATGAAAATAAGGGTTTTTGGGCCTTCTGAGCGCAATGGTGAGGTCCATTTGGGCTCAAAATGCTCCAAAAAATTAGGCACCCCTTCAATCTACCAAAAAAACCCTTTCTTCAAACCCTCACAAATCTGACAAAAGGAAGACAATTTTGACAAAACAAAGGTCAATCTTGACTATTCTAGTAGCTCTAGATTCAATGGAGATGTCTGATTTGACCCTGGATGCACTGAAAAACTGCTTCAAGGAAAAATCTCGCAAAAGAGGAACAAGAAGCTTGTAGATTTGGAGCTCTGATACCATGTAGAAGTTGATAATCCAACCTCACAGACCCTAATGAACACTTGCAAGAAAACAACCTGTCATCAAAGGAGATCAAGAGACACAAGAATGGTGCTCTGCAAACATGAAGCAAAAATGCATTACCCGAGAAGTTAATAATTACAAAGAGATTGATCCTTAAGAAAAGAGATCAAAACCCTAAAGGTGAGAACCCTAGGGGGTGATCCCACAATAGTGGTTTACAATTTTTGGCCAAACTGGACACTGAAATAATTTTTTTTAACTAAATATTCACTTTCGAGCACCTATAGCGGCTAAACCATGAGGAATTTGAAGATGATGCAAACTAGAGTTTCGTGACATTTTGTCTATAGATTGTAAATATAGTGTTTTCAAAAAATTTGGAATCAGATTGCACCTCTTTTTCCATCTCCCTCGAAAACTAGTTTTTTTCATAAAACAATTTTTTTCCATGAAGGATAAAATTCTAATTCTTTCGAATTTAGATTTGTAACTCCAATATCTAGTGCTTCCACTTGGTTAGATAGTGTTTTATTGAATATTTTTTCCTTAATCAAGATTCGAAGTCAAACCAATTACAATTCAGATATAGGCGGACTGTATAATGCATAAATTTTTTTGTATGTATCGCAATTCATATTCTTTTGTTGGATCAAGGACTTCAATATCTGGTGCACTCATATTTTTCATTTTTATTTATAATCTTCTATTTTTCCAAATGTGCGAATAGAGAGCTTCATTTTTTGTGAAAAATCCATGTTTAATAAAACTAAAAAAAGAAAGATAATAAAACCAAAACATATTAAAATTATAGTCGTTGGATAGCTCGTTCTAAGGACTACCTGATTCCACTTGGGTTTGTGAAGTCTCCTCCATTTTCATCCTCAACCTGAGCTTTGAAGGGAAAAAATTCTGGGTTTTTTTGTGTCAGAGAGCAGGGAGGTGGTAAAAGGGGGTTCGCTCGAACTAAGGGGGGTTTGAGCGAACCAGGGTTTATTCAAACCCCCTTTTAGAAAGGGGTTTTCACTATTTTTTTGGCAGGATGGGGTCCACCTTGCATTTAATTGGTTCACACGAACTAGGGTTCATTCGAACCTTTTTTTGGTTCATTCAAACCTTTTTTTGGTTCGCTCGAACCAAAGGGTTCATTCAAACCCCAAAAACCAATTTTTTTTTTGTATGGGGTCATTTTTTGCCACTTTTCCTTCGTCACTCAAATTGTAAACCACTTTTGTGGGTTTACCCTAGGATGAGGATTAAATTAGCATGTGACAAGTGTCAATATCATAATGAATGAGACGACATGACAAATTTAATAATGAAAAATAAATATTCCTAAGTTTAGCTTAAAGTGAAATAAAGTGAAGGTGACTTAATTAATTAATCAACATGATTAAAATAATTAAGTAAACAACCTATTACTCTAACATAATTTTCAGCAAAATCAACAACTAACAATATAGTTCCAATTGGGAATGTGTTTTTACATAAACATAATTGATTATCAAGCCAATGAGCATATTGAGAGTGTTTAACATATTTAGGTACAATCTTATCTTTAAATCTTTAATAAATGCATGCACACTAAATTTTTCCACAATTAGGTCACAACGTTTTCCAATTTTTCCATCTTGTAAAGAATACTCAACATTTTTAAAATTTTTACATCCACTAATTGTTGTCCAAATTCATCTAAATTACTTTCATGCATGCATTCTCCTAACAATGAAAAGTTGCCACATCTATCACATTCTCTAGAAATACATGCTTCTAAATAAAATAAGTTTCCATTAGAGGGTTCACAAAATAAACCTGCTATAAAATCTTTGATTGTTTTAGGTGGCATATTAATACCACAAATGTCCTGCATAATTTGGTTAGCATGCAAAGCACAATGTATATATTGAAAAATATCATAATAATAATGAAATTGTACATGAGTCTTACAACAACAAGAGATTCATTGTTTATTAATTCTAACATACCAAGGTTTACACTTTTCAAATGATTTTTGACTTATGCTAATATTAAATGGTAAGATTGAATCATCTAAAAACCTTTTATATAATTCAGTTTGAGTCATATCTAAGAGATGCTTTGTATGAGGTTCACAAATTTTGGAACCTACCCTTAATTTTAAGACATCTCTAATTTGTTAGGTGATACTCTTATATTATCATGCCAATATTTTTCGATTAAAGATTTGATTTCATTAGTTAATTTCATGTCTGGTCTTGGGAGTCTACAACTAAAACTCCAACATTGATTAATTAGATCATTTTCAATACTTTCTCTTCTTTTAGCAACTCTTATCAAAGTTTTAGGATTTAATTTTATACATTTACTAATCTTACTTTACATTCTTTTATTTGAAGTTGCTTCATTAACTAGAGCAGTTGTAATTACATGACGAGCTACATTCTTATATTTAGATCAACTTTTCTTACCTATAAAATCAATAGTATTAGCAACACTAGATATGACTTGCTTTATTGAATCATTTTTCTTTTTGGTTTTACAAAAATGCCTAATTTTTTCATCACTTTTCTCATTTTCAACATTCTCATCAATTGCATGAGTTGACATTGAAATCCTAATTCATTTCTATAAAAAACCATTCTATATATTCTATTTCCATGAGTTCTCATTTGTCTCCAAGAAACTTTACCAGGAAGGTTATTTAGCACATCTTTTTCAATTGTAAAAAAACATTTTCATATTCATCCATACAAGGGGTTTCATTTTCATTCATGCAAGGGGTTTCATTTTCATTCACGCAAGGGGTTTCATTTTCATTTTCAAGCATAAAAGGGATTTCATTCTCATTTTCATCAATATGAGGGATTTCATTCTCATTTGCATTCTCATAAAATATTTCATCATTTTTTTGTTTTTGCATTATTTCAACCCTAGAATTATAAATAACTAAGATCAATATTATCAAGAATTGGGTTTGAAGACATACCTGGATAAATTGTTTGAATAGATGCATTTTTCATAACATTGAGAGGTGGATTTGAAGACATACTTGAAGTTGTTTGCATAGGTGCTATTTCCATATCATTCAAAGTTGAAGTTGAGGCATAGTTGGGTTTGTCTCCATAATTGCATTTTCTTCCATATTCACCATATCCACATTTGCATCATTTGAATTCATCTCATCCTTCATGGTTTCCTCTTCAACATTCATGGAACTAGATGCTTCCAATTTTTTCATTTGACAAATCCTTTCTCTTCTATCCCTTTGTCTTTGTGCCTCCATTTCTTTATTTGCTTGAATTTCTTCGGATGTCATTAACTTTCTACATTTTTTTTTGCCTGTGCTTTGATCCTATGGTTGCCAAACCCTCTTTGATAACAAAACAAATGTTTCTTAACCTATTTTCAAATTGCCTTCTCCTTCAAATATTCAAATGAAACTATGTAGTATGAAGATCTTTTCTTCTATAAAATTTGAAGTACAAAAACATCATGAATACATACAAAAGTTCTCTTTTTCCAAATATTCTTGTAAAATGTTTTTGTACTTGATTCTACTTCAAAAAATTCAACCTGCACTTATCTCTTCCAACAATTTGAATAGAATATGCACTGTTAAGAGATTGCATAAGACAACATTGTAGTAAAAAAATACAGAAAATGGTGCTTTCGAACCATACTGTAGAAAAGGAATGTTGCAGAAAAAACTTGCTTTATCAGTATTTTCCAAATTGGGAAAAAATGGATAAATCATAAATGTGTATGCGTTCTATTTTAGGAACACGTACATGTTATATAACGCGTATGCATTCCTTTTACCCAACAGGTAAATAGATAATGCGTACACGTTCTATTTAAATAACACGTACATATTTTAATAATGTGTACGAGTTATTAAAAATTTGAATCTCCAACCCACATGCAGCCTTGGTTTTAGGCTCAAGAAAGGCTTGGCAATCCGACCCTTAGCCTTTGACTTGCAACTAAAAAACTAGGGCAAATTCAAGAAGAATGTCCAACTTTGGCAATATGGCTGATGAAATTTTTTTCTGAATCAATCTATGAAATTAAAACCCATTAGAGAACATGATGTCTAGTTTCCAAATATATAATTTTTATTAATATTGGATTATATTTGTTATTTTTTAATTAATTTGTAAGCAAACTAGTCCTTAAACTTGAAATATCAGGCTTTTTTTGTTTTTTAATAACTTTTTTTTGGTTAAGTTTCTTGTAAAAAAATTATATGGAATCAATCTTTAGACAATTATCTACACAATGAAAAAAATATATTCAAAAAATGTTTATTTTAAGTCCAATTATGTTGTCTGTACATGTTGATTTTTAAAAACAACAATTAAGGCCAATAAAAATTCAATAAAAAAAAAGTATTAAAAAAAAATTACAAAAAAATATCCTCATCAATATTCATGTTGTTGGCTCTTTTTCCCCAAAAGGAATTAGCAAAATACTTTTATTTGGGTCAAAAAGTGGTGTTTGTACACGTGTATGGTATGGTAAAAAAAATGACTTTTAAAAAGTGGTTTTTATACATCCCTATCAAAATTTAATTTATATCATCTGGGTATTTGAATAAATTACATATTTGGAAACTAGATTGAAAATTCTAAATTTTGATTTCTGACTTTTTTTAAGATTCATTGTGTAAGTGCCTCAAATTTTCAGTCCAAGTGTGACAAATTCTGAAAAACAACAAAAACACTTCCACTTTTTGAACTTTTTGTAGACCCAACTTCTTGCATCAACGCTTTGTTTCTATTGAACTCTCATGGATTGAAATCTATGTAGTGGTAGAAGATATGTTACATTGAATTTGAATCTTGTAATAGAGTAGTGAGAGTCAAAATGCATTAAATTCTACTCTTGTGATCTAGGAGTTTATTTTTGGTTTTTAATAAGGCATATAGATAGAGAGAAAGGAGAATACAATGAATTTTTAACCTAGCATGCAAAATTATGAATTAATCACTCTATGCTAGCAACATTGTAAGCATAATTTTAAACTTTGGGGAAAATTAAATGTTTTCAAGGAACTTTCTTGGAGTTATATCATAGCTCAGCTAGGGTTCTTAGTGTTATTTTGACTAGACTAAGTTATACACATTATGTAGGGAACTTTATATCATTCATTTTCTAATTAAATCCTTGAAATTATAGAAGTGGATTGATCTAAGCTTGCTTTTAATATTTATGGATTAAAATTTCTCTTTACATGTTTAATTTGTGATACAAGGGCATCTAGGTCCATAGGAAATCCTATATCAACCAAAGATATTTCCTTTTAGTTCAATTGCTTTTGGTTTTTGGTAGTGTTAGTTTTGGTTAGTTATTTTAGGAGGATTTTTAGAAATAATTTGAGAAAATTAATCATGTCACATTGTAGAGGAGCCTAATGGATATTTGTAGGCCCAATTTAGTGAAGAGTGGACAAGAATTGGCTAAGTTATGGCTTTATGAACTTTTGGTATGCTACTGGTTGCAGACTTTTGGGTTGTTGCTAAATTCGCCTTATGCAAATGCTTGGTTTGCTTTAGGATTTTGCAAAGATTTTGTTGTTGAATCGACCATTTTTAATAGCTTTTAATGTATTGGATAAGTTTGAATGTGTTTGTTTGCATGACTGACATCAGAAGGTTTGTTTGTATTCACAAAAATATCTTAGTCAAGTGAACTAGATTTTTTGTATTGACCCATATACTTTTAGCCAGTTCCAATGAATTTCCTTGTGAAAACTAGTTTTGATGGATACTTTCATATAGTGGGAGCTTCAAAGTCATCTAGCTTGCAAGAATTCCTTGTTTAACTATCTCTTTTGGCAATTCCATATCCAACAAAATTTTGTGGGTTTCTCATGGTCATCTAAACTTTTTAGGTAAAATCAAGTGCACCAAAAATTGACATGTTTAATAAACTAGTTCATATTAATAGTTTTTTTTATTATGTCTACATGAAGTTAGTCAACAAGTCACTAGGATGATGATTTCACCATGCACGGGTTGCAGAATTTTACTGACCAACTAAATCTGAAGTGAGATTTCTTGTTTGAACTAGCCATTTACAGATTTTCCACTTGCTATTGCATCTGAGAGCTTCCAACTTGTTGTTGCACTGATGGACTCTGTACCCGCTAAATTGCACTTTGATATTTTTGCAACAATTTGATTGTTGTCACTTCCAAGATCCAACCGAATTCGACTTCCTTGTCATCAACGGATAAAATGAATATCAATGCACACATTTTTGGGATCTTTTGGAAAGTTGTAGAAGGGTGATTAAGATCAAGAATCAATTTGATTGTACTCCTATGTTAGAATTTTTCTTCCAGAAATTAGGGGTTTGAATTTAATTTGTTCCGTAAACATTATTTTTTGTGGTATATTAAATTTGGTTTTGTGATTGGGCTATTTGATAGGATTTCTCAATCCCGACTACATCAATTTTCCTTTTTTTTATTATCATTTGTGATAAGTTTATAATGACAAGTATGTGGTTCATCAAGTTGTTTTGGATTTAAACTCTTACTATGTTGATTGTGGCATTTATGATGAAATTAGATCTTAATAAGGCATTGATGCAAAAGTTATAAAATTGATCATTTTTTGTATGTTGAGTAAGGGTGGTTATATGGTCATGGTCCATATGTGTTGTTGTTTAGACTATAATAGAATAGGGTGCTTATATTCTTGTCTTGTGATTCTATATTTAATTAATATATGGAAGCGTTTTGACACTTTAATTAATATAAAGAAAATTATTTGTGATTATTTTTTATTATAAGTTTTTATTTTCTTTAATTGCATTATTTATTCATACTAAGTCAAGTAAACAACAAAATAAATGGTAGGTATTGTGGGGGCCTCAACTAATTCTTTCTAAGCTATTCAAATAATCATATGTAAATGATTATATGTAGAAATCATGTGATTAGTTAATTATATTATTTTCCATGTGCCAATATTTCAAGTAGTCAATAAGAATGACATATCTTACGAGGGCCTTGCTCAATTTGCCTATGTTTTTTGAAATACTTCACACAATATTGTTGCTTCAAGGGAAGCCCAAGTTAATAAGAATGACATATCTTATGAGGGCCTTGCTCAATTTTCTTAGACTTGCTAATTATTTATTGTATCTTCTTATATTGTGTTAGTGTCTTGAGGAGAAATGTGATTACTGTTTTATGAATATTGATGTGACAATAATGTTCACTCCTATAGTCAAACTTACACAAACTAAAATTATAAATGAAATGTGAAATGAATTGTTGTATCTGGTAATTTTATATTTAAATAAAAGGAAGCATTTATTGTGTGAATTCTATTCTACTAATAATATATAGATATTTAATGAGTTTCTATGTCACACACTAAAGTAGTTAATTTATTTTTTACTTATATTTACTTATATATCATCTATTATTACGTGGAAGGCATTCCTTATATGAAATTAATTGAGCTTATTCTCCCCTAAATGATGTACACTGTCAACCAAAAAAATGCAAGACGATTGAAATGATCTTGACCATTCCTCACCACCATTTACTCTCCACTCAAATAGATTTGACTATGTCACTGCTAGGTTATCCATTGACTTTGATAGCTTTCAACTCATAGGAAGCAAGCTCAATGTTAGATGTCTAGAATGGATACTACGGAGAAGACGTGACAATTATATATCAGACATGTTACTTTTTTTTACATAAGTCCTTTCAATTTTCCCTCAAAGCGAGAGGTTCCTTTGATCTTTTATCAGAGATATTCATGAACTAAGTGGGATCATAAACAGAGTTGTGGGAGCCAGAGATATAGCTTTACTATGTCAAATATTTGAGGTTTTATCTTTCTTCAGAATCTACGCAGATGGACTTTGAGAAATGTATAGTACAGTGCCTGGAATCGGACGAAGAGGAGGAAGAAGAGGCTCTTTCTTATAGAGAAGCTGGGCACTTCATGAAATGGGAGAGCAGTAGCACCAATCATTACGATGCATTCTTTGAATTCGCCCTCCCTAATTTGACAACCAACAAATCTTGCCTTGTTGAGGATCTGTTTCACCAAGTTCAAAAACTCCTTCCGGAGCAGACATGGGGGACTCAATCCAATCAATAATTTTCATGCATTAAATCAAAATCACAACGTGAAAATTGATGATTGTTGCATGAAAAACTGGACGCCTCGAGAATGGATTCGCAGGGAACCCAATCCAGTTGTGTTTGTCTAATGGCTATTCTGTTGTAAAAGATCAGACCCTTTCAAAATCTAATTTTACCAATATTAAAAACTAACAGATACAACAGTTAATACTGAATAGCTGTAAATAATAACTAGAGGCTGTGAATAAACAGAAATTATAAGAAAGAATAACCAAAGCACACCCACAATAAGATAAGACCAAAGTACAGTATTACTGTAACATAAAACCCACATAATATAAAACAACACATTACTGTAACAACAACAGATAATGGGCAACAACGTATATAAAACAAATCATATTATTGTAGGCATCAACAGATAATGTGCATTAACAAAATAACACCGAATATCTCCTAGAACATGACAAGATGATCCAATTTTAAATTGATTTGGCACCACAAAGAAATAGATAAAAAATGGGAACACAGTTTCACAATAGAACCAAAACAATCAAAGTCAGGAAAAGCATCTAAATGAAGATGGAATAAAAAAGGAGGCGTCTCCATTATTCAATTGCGATTTCTTGGTGTGTACAGAATGAGACATAAACAATCATGGATTTCATTATCCAAACCTTGCTGCCTTTTTAAGATGATGTTGCTTGTGGTGCACTTTGATCCACTGTGTTTAAATACCATTGTTACATCTGTTATATCCATTATTTAGTTAAAACTGTTGGACAAGGTTATAGATAGAAGGGAGGGATATTCATGGTCACCATTGTATTATCTTGTTATCTACTCAAAACTATCATACATTTTCAGCTGTTGCTTACCACTGTACTATCTTGTTATCTAATCAAAACTATCATCCATTTTTAGCTGTTGCTTGTGATATATATATATGGATTTCTCAAGGTTTACTTTTATTTGCTTAAGGTCTTTCAAAGATTTATGAAGATAATATTTCTTTGTTTAGAGGATTGTGCAGTGATGGTGAGGGTTAGATGTGAAAGTTGACCTTATTTTTTTATAAGGGTTAAATGTGAGTAGTGGTCCTGCTTATTAAGCTAAATGTTAAGATAACAATTGTCTATCTTTTATGCTTTTTTTTTCATTTATTTATTTTGATTTTTTGGTGACATTTTTGTTTTCATTGGTTTTTTGAATGATAGATGTATAAGTGATGTGATTTTTAAAAAAAGTTGATACAACATAAATTAGATATTTTTTCACTTACATTCATTTTTAAGGATCAATTTTAATTTTTAATTTTATCTTGTTTCTCATAAGATCAAATCTATAATTTGCACAAATGATCAAGGTTAATTTCAAAACATGTAAAAATGATCCCTACACTTTTATTTTTTGAATTGAAATTAGGATCAACCTAACCCTTACAACTAGTTGTTGTGTGCTAACTTGAAGAGTGAAGCATCTCATTTGCTTCATTTAGAGTTATATTTATGAACTAAACCTAGTTCATTTTGTACACACTTGGAAGTAATTTGATACACCTAGAGATAATCAATTAACACTTTCCACTACTATTTAAGGAACATTAACAATCATCTTTTACTATATTATTTTCTCGTAGCATCATTTAGGGCATCTTTTTCATGGTTTAATATTGTCTTTAATCATTTTCAAAATTTATTGACTCAATATCCTTAAGGGTTTGACCAAGGGAAGACATATTCACTATCATTAGCAAAATCAAACACAAATAATTTTTTATGTGGGAACAAATATAGGCAGTCAAGGTAAACTAAGAGAAGACATCAAAATATCTACAAAGATCACATCCATGCATTTGGATAAAATCTACAATTACAATAAGTAAAATTAATAGGTGTGTAGTTGATCGTGTAATTGTAAAAGTGATCTGCACTGACCAATAATGGATTTACAAATTCCAAAGCATATGTTTGAGCATCATTAAATTTCCTACATCTTAATAAAACATCTTGATCCATCTATTATAAAGTATCAACATTGGTTTCCTAGCTAAGTACCTTATTTTATTTCTCTAATTTATGTACTTAGTTTAAAACTTTAATCTAGGTAGAAACTATCCCAACTCATTTATCTAGGATAGATTTCGATATGATTACATTTGTTTCTATTTACCCTAGATATTTTTGAAAACATTATTTATTCATTTGTTTTCCTCTTCATTTTAAGTGAACTCCTCTACTGTTGCACCCCGTTAGGATTTCTTTAGGGTTTATCTTCTAATTTTATTGTTGATTTCTAATAGAGACTAATTATACTATGAAGAAATTTGTATTCATAACTACCCCTATTTTATTGTTGATTATCTTTCTATGGTTTATTTGTGTTAAGAGCTAACTAATTTACCTTGCAAAGGAGTGCCCACATAAATATTGATATGGATTTTCATTATGATTATTAGGAGATCCCCATCGAGGTTAAGCATAATGAGCAATTTAAATTTTAATGACACATGTGGATAAGTAGGATATTTTTATCATAGGACAATTAATTTTTCAAGATCTTGCTAATATTACTTCTACTTCACAATTGATTGCATTTATTCACTATTTATTGATTAGTGTACCCTTTGGTACAAAAATTCTTCATGTAATTTTAACTATGATGTCCTCTTCTATTTATTTTCATGGCGCATCTTCCCCTCCCCACCTAATGCATGCTACATCCTCTTTCCAAACTCTTGGTTGTGTTCCATATTTTTTTGTGATTATCATAATGATTTTGATTATTGACATCTACATCATTGATTTATATATACTTCTCATGTCACCACTTCTAGTACATGGCTTCCACTTCTCATGGTCCTCCTTCTAGTTTCTTCACTAATCCAATTAGTGTTACATCTACCTCCCATCCCACTAGTATCATCTTGTCATCTCACTTCATTTGTTTCGTTCCTACCTCTTTCTGTATACTCTTTCCTTCCATACTCATAACACCATATATTTGCATCTTGTTTCCCATCCCCTTTATAATCCCACTATTGCTGATCATGCCATTGTTGCCACTACTATCCCCACCTCCACCTTCTATGAATAATTGTAAAATCTAGATAGAGTTAAAGTGACAGTTAATTCCATGCCCAATGGGAAAAAAACATTACTTATTATCCATCACATCACAAATCACTAGCTTTTGAAATTGTGACCTATCCACTACCTATTGGTTTTTGGAACTTCACTTTGAAGTATATATCATGGTAAAGGTGACCCGAATACTCATTTACAATCCTTTAATGCAACATTCTTAGACTATGCTTATGATGACAATATATTGGATAATTTATTCCCTCACACTCCTAGAGACTATGTTACTCAATGGTTCTATTATTTGAATCATATATCTCTCTATTATTTTGATCAACCAACTAGAATTTCCATAATCACTTCTGAGAGAAAATAGATGTAAAAACCATGTTTGAATGAGCTCAAGCTTGTACAATATGTATCAATGATTATACCATTCAATTCCAATCTCTTTGTGCTAAAATAATACAACATTTCCTTGACAAATTAAAAATTATTTTTATTAAGGGCCTATTATCTCCTATCCAAGTCAATGTATTCTTGTATAGATATAGTTCTTTCATTGACCTTTTAACTCATGTTAAGAATGTAAAAATCAAACAAATTCCTTCTAATGGTTTAATAAATGGTCCCTCCCATATTTATTCCATGCATTCTTACACTTCCAAAATTTGAAATTTAAATAATTTTATAAATTTTAATGATAAGAAAAACTCAAATCCAATTCAAATCATATGGCTACTACTTCCAATTCTCTTTCTTTCAATCCTTAAGCCACTAGAAAATTTACAAGATTGAGAAAAGCCCTTAGTAATGTGATTTAAAGTTTATTAAGTTCTGATTTGATCACTCATCTTCCTATTCTTTAATGAATCCATCTAGAGAACTTCATAAAGGATACAACAAAAATAATTTATGTAACTATCACAAGGTTAATTTGGTTATCACACACAAATTTGTATAGCATAATGATGTAATATGTGTGGATTTTTTTAATGATTGGAGTAATCATTTAGTTGCCCCAATTAATCAAAATTATAGGTTTATAGAAAATTGCTTCCCTTAAATTCTCAACCTAACAATATTGATTTTTAACAAGTGTTTGCTCGCATCTTGGTAATTATATGGCTCCTACAAATATGGCTAAATATTTCATGTATATACAATGAATTGATTCATCTTTCCATTCTCCTACACACACTTTTATGGGGATGATTCATGTTAGATTGTATTCCTCTCCTATACTTTAGTTATTCATTTTTTGATGAGATTCCTTAAAATATGTACTTTGTATCTTTGTATATGTTCATGGTACTATCCATGGTTTTCCATTTGATGGTATAGTTATTGATCCAATGGACCAATTTAATTTATTTGTATGAAATAATTTTAAATGATAATTATTTTCAATAAGATAGTTATGTGCATTAATTTATTTCATTGAAGATGACTAATAGTACCCTAATTATTACATTTAGTTGCATGATCTTGCCTCTCCGTGTGGAGCTTGAGTATTTACTTTTATGGTTCATCAATTTTAATAATATTTTGGAGATATAATTGTGAAACTAAAGAGAGGTGCATATATACTAATCTTTAAGTCAATTAATTTCACACTTGATAATTGTATAGAAACTCTCAAACAAGCTACTATAAATGCATGCATATGCAACATCACATAGTGACTCATAACAAGTTTATTGAAATTAGTGCCAATATAGGACCTTCATAAGTTATATCATCTAGATAAGGAGCAAATGAAGCCATCTTCATTACCTGTTGGAATCAAGGAACACTAAGAGGGGGAGTGAATCAGTGTTCTACAAAATTTAACTTTATTAACTTGATCTTTAAACCACTTATAGCATTGAACCAAAAGAAAGATGCAAGAACACAAGGAAATCAACCACAACACCATAACACAAGGATTTTTATGTGGAAACCCTATTAGGGGAAAAACCATGGTGGAGATTAATCCACAATATGAGTATACTCAAAATAAGTGTTTACAAATGGAATGCCCATGCATTCAGGCACACTACTCAAATACAAAAAGGTTTACTGCCCAAAAGAAGACTCACTGTCTTACAGTCACATTTGGAAGACAAATGGAGTGGATGAACTATGAAATAGTATCTGCTAATGCCTGATTATAGTTTTGATTAAGCACATTGATCACATTCTTCACATTCTATCTGATTCTGCACTTGAAACTCTGTCTGCTTAAATTTGGATCACCAATCTCTGTTCTGTGCAAGTGAAACTGCACATAGTCGATCTATATTCCTTATGAATTTCACATAATATCACAATACACATCAAAATGATATGAATAATCGATTATATATATCCACAACTAGAGATTACTTCAACTGCATGTTGACTTTTACAAAATATAAAACATGTACAAATTGTCCGCCCAATCCATAAATAATTATCAAATCAAATCAACCAATGTCAGCCAAACCATAGTGAGGACCCAAAAAAACATCCTTGAATATGAAACACCTTAAACAATTATGCCTCGAAGATCCACAACACACTATACTCACTTAGTCGGCCTTTCTGCGCTGTTAGACTGAAAATCAATAAACCGGATCTTCTAACTTGCACATTAATCAATGTGAGGCCCTATGATTCAAAGATAAGATAGTTCATACATCAAAAGACCTTCCCTGAGATCCACAACATAAAATGATAACAATAATTTACACATGAATCGATGTACACAACTCTGTTGGATGCCCTGTTTTGGCTTTGACAGTTAACACATATCTTCAATCTGACTTCTGGTATGAGCAAATACTGAAGTGCGAATAGGATTACTGACTAGGGTTTCCATCAATGACAACACCAGATAACTTGTGTAGTGTCTCTTGCCAACAATCTCCCCCTTTGGCATTGATGGAAACACTTAGTGAAAAATGAGTAAGTGTCAGAATCAGTACCAACATGAATACGTTGCAATCCTCAAAAATTCAAAAAAAAAATTTAATCACAACTCCCCTGATATGAATATGACATTTTTCACTGTCCCACACTCCCCCTTTGACATCAATGACAAAGACGAGAATCTGCATACCAAAAATCATACAAAATTGTATATGTACAGACATGCCTTTCTCACTTACATGGATTTGAATATATCTACAAAATTGTTCTTCAACAGGCTTAAGCTAGTGTCCCAACCCTCTTTGAGACTCTCCAAAATAGTCATGTGACCAAAAAATATATAGGATTGCATCTCTGCTGACTCAAGATTTTCCAGATCACTGATAGCCATAACATCCTATGCTTCCTTCAATGCACTAAGCATTGTCTCCATTTTAGGACCAATTAGTTCTCTCAGATCACATACCCTTTCAACAATTTTGTCTTTTTCATGCTTCAAATTTTTAATTTTTTCAAGCAGGGATATGAATTGACCTTCTTGCTTACTAAAAAAAATGGTTAGAGGATCAAAGGCTTGAGAAATATCTACTAACTATTTCTCATATTCCTTAATTTTCTTCTCAGTGACCTCAGTGAACTTTGACAATGATAAGCATGACTTGTAGATATTTTCGCCCTCAGATAAAGCACCTTGAATGTTCTTCTCATAGGTAGCTAATAAGGATTTATCATTAGCAATCATACACTTCAATCTACTGAACCTGTTTGCATCAAATTCTTTCTGGACCTTATCCTCAATTGACCTTTAAAGAGACTCAAAGTGAGTACTTACAGAGTTGAAGTTTCTTCAGCTGACCAGATGGAGAATCAGATGAGTCCTTGACATGTGTGGGCATGATCTTCTCCAAGATATTGGATGCAAGACTTAGAAACTCACTGTCCTCAATGTGAGATTTCAATATCTCCTCCCTTGCCCTAGCCTAAGCAAATGATGCTACCTTCAGCTTCTGAATAGGAGATAGAGTGGCCAAGTTGATAGGAATTTCAAGCAATTCAGGGTCAAACTCCTCCTGTTGTTCTTCTATAAACTTCTTTATTGCCGTTGTAGTGTCTCTTGCTTCCATAACAACATCCTTTTCCTCAACCTTCTTTTCTTTAACCATAGATTCTTGCTTGGATTTGGGAATCTCTATTTCTTCAACTGACAAAAATTTAGGAGCTCCAGTCTCCATGGGAATTTTAGTATATTGCATATCTAGAGGATTCAAAGTGTCCTCAATTGTGTCTTCTTCAATTATTGAACCAGATGGAACATCTTCATCACAAGTTTCTTCAAAAACAACATTATATCTGTTCTTCAACAAAACTGCCTTAAGAATTTTCTCTGTCTTTTGCTACATCCCCAGTCTTCCCAATCATAAGCTTATTCACCCTTAATTTTCTCTTAAAACCATTTTTAGCATCATTGAGGATCTTCTTCATTTCTTCTATTGACATTACTGAACATAGATCGAAAAGTATGTGTTCTCTCATTTGTTCATCTTCAATTCTTGCATTTATTCTCCTCATTTCTAAGACTTCATATAACTCTTTAGGTAACTCTGACATTATTTCTATGAGAGTCATATTGAAAATATTCAAATATTTTATTGTGGCTTCTTCAAGAGTTCTCTAACTGGAACTATCAAAAGTGTCATACCATTCAAAAAGTGGTTTGAGATTACCATCCTTAATCAAAGCTTTTTCCACTTCCTCTACAGTCATACCTGATCTATCAATTTTCGCCTTTTTCTTTGCTTTTTCTTCACCGGAGGGCTTCTCCTTAGAGACTTTTGATGCCTTTTCACCTTTATGCTTGATTTCTCTTACTTCTTTATTAGATTTAGTTTCTTCTTCTTCTTCGACAACAACATAGACTCTTGTTCTTTTATCCTTCTTCCTCTTTCCTTCTCTTTCGGATGACTTGACTTGAGCTTTCATTGGGCTTGATTTCTTTGTAGGACTGGATGAGAGTGCAAAGCTCCTTGTAGATCTAGATCTGGTAGAGGATGCTACCAGACTAGCTGATTCAGTTCTAGCATGCTCCCCTTCTTTATCTTGTTTTCTTTTCTTCCTAGCTTCCCTCACTGCTTCAACTGATATATCAATGCTCTCTGCAAAAGCTTCAACTTCCTTTCTCACCTTCCAGACTATCATAGGCTTCTTCAGTTCTGCATGCACTTGCATATTTTTCTCTTCAAAGGTACCAAACCTTTCTTCTATTGGATCCCAAGGTTTACTCAATAGGTGTTGGGAATACAACTCCAAAATGTGTTCTTCAACCTCATATCCCATAGGAATTATCCAAAATTTTCTAGGTTTTGCTGCCTCCATCAAACACTGATCAATGTCTACCATGAAGCAAATAGTGTCCTTATATTTTTCCACAATAGATTCAAGAATCCTTTCCCTTGCTTGCATTTCACACTGAAAGCTTTTTAAATAACCCAGATAGCAATTTTCCTTGCTTTGCTATCACCAATTCTGTATAAGATGTCTCTGATTTGAATAGCTACAGGTCTGTCACCTTCCCATTGCACTTTTCTGACTCCTGGAACTTCATTAATGAAGTAGAAGAATAGACATAGCAGTAGATTGCCATACTTGAAAGAGTTCTTCTTGTCCTTCTTGATTTTTCCAAGATTTTCAATTAGTTGGCTCTGGAGTAACTCACATAAGTCATATTCTGCATTTTCCTTGACTATTTGATAAGATGCATAGATTGCAGTACCAGATACAGAGTTATCTTGGTTGGTGTGATAGATTTTATACCCAATAACCATAGAGGAAAATCTCACATCCAATTCAATTATGTCATTAATTTTCATGGCTCTCTTGTCGAAAACAAAATTGGTTGCCTCAATGACTATTTGGTTCTTCACAACTTTCAATGTGGGGAACCCACCAAATGAATTCAGACCAGTAACAATGCTTATAGATTCTCTTGTGATCTTGAAGGGTTGACTTAACCACATGAACTTGACATGCACTCGACTCAGTATGTATCAGACCCATTCATTTTCGTCGAACACGGGAAACTTCACAATCTGTGTGAATTTCTCCTCTAAAGTCTTAAATTTAGGCTTTACACAAATATCTTCTCCCACAATTTGATTTGTGTACAAATTTAACAACTGGGAGCTTCCTAATTCCTCAACATTCGCATGAACATATGCCCTAATATCTTCAATGTACAAAACACCATATAGAACAGAAGAAAATGCACCTAATGGCTTTGTCTTAATGGATTTGAATGAGTGCCATTTGGATTTTGGGCGGGGTCTATCCTTAATGTCAACAACCAATGGAGCAACCATTTCTAGAAATTTCAAGTTCACAAGTTTTACAGATAAATACCTTTTGTTGATTTAGGGTTTGATTACCGAATCGCCTTTAGACTTGTATCTTTCCAAACTTCACTTGCAGAGCCCTCCAAACTTCTTCTCAAAATGTAACGTGACAAATAAAGAATAGAAGTAACCTTTTATCATTCGCACACTTAACTTTTTATCGCAATAAATTCTTTTTCCCTAGGTCTTCCAGATACCTTGTTTTCATAGTCTGTGAAAGAAAATTCTTCTGCGGACCTTCAATTTTACATAGATTTCCTCCACAAGTGTTTCAAAAACATTTGTAGATCACAAATTTAGTTGATTCAATTTGGCACATTCTGGTCCCAACTACTAGTAGGGGGTAAAATATTTTTTTGAGAGCTCCCCCTAGGCTAGAGGCCTTAAACTAATTCCTGGAGGAATTTCCATGACCGGATTCTGGTGCAGGCTCATTTCCTGCATTAGAAGCACTCTTCTTCACCCATGTCTTCTTCATTTGATTCCTGATCTCATCCACAGTAACTTTTCCTTTTCCCTTATCATCCCTTTGCATATTTTTCCTTTTGTTTATCAGACCATTCCTGCTTCTACAAAATCTTGCAGTGTGACCAGATTTGTTACAATTATAGCACACAACATTTCTTTGTCCAGACCAGTTATTCCATTGATTTTCTCTTGATCTGCACTGGTTAGCAATATGGCCAAATCTATTGTAGGAATAACATCTAACATTTCTATTGAATTTTTTTGTCATATTTTTGTATTCAACTGACTTATGACCATACTTATTGCAATTGTAACATTGACCTAAGAATGATGGGCCACTTGAATTCATTATGCTTCTACATTGAGCAGCCATATGACCAAATTTATTGCAAACAAAATGGTATCCATTGAACTTTTGAGCATTGGGTTTCCTTACCGGATACCTTCTAGCTTTGTTTTCCTGATTTCCTGGCCTAAATTTCCTTTGTCTAGATCTGGAGCTTTCTCCCTTCTCATATCCAAGACCTTGCTTGTCATTTCCAATCTTTTGACTTTGAATCAGTTCATCAAGCTTGGCTGAGCTAATCTTGAACTTCTCCTTGTATTCATTTGCAGTAGCAAGTTCATCCCTGAGAGTAACAATCTGCCTTTCAAGCTCTTCTTCATTGTTTCTGGATTGTTGCAATTCAAGCTCCAACTGATTGAATCCATCATTAATTATGCTGCATTCATCTTATTTTTCTTTCAAGGACCGAGCAAGATTCTCTTCATTCTTCTTTTTCTCTTCAATCTCCTTGGTCATCCTCATCACAATAGATTCCATCTCATGCTTTAGGACAACATTATCTCTGGTGAGATTTTCACATTCTTCTATCTTTTCCTTCAAGGCTTGAATTAGATGTTCATCTTCCATGTTTTTTCTCTCTTTTTGCTTGAGATGATCATAGAGTTCCTTCCTCTTTTCCCTAGACTTATTGATTTTTTCTTTCAATGATTGAATGCATTTCTCAGCATTCATGAGGCTTGCTTGCAATTCCTAGACTTCGGATTTGGACTGATCAATATCATCTAGTGCCACCAAAAGTTGTTGATGAAGACTGTTGGAATCCATTGAATCACCTTCCCAGATCTTCCCCAAGCTATTAAACTTCTTCTGAGGAACTAGGCTTTGATACCAATTGTTGGAATCAAGGAACATTGAGAGTGGGGGGTGAATCAGTGTTCTACAAAATTTAACTTTATTAACTTGATCTTTAAACCACTTATAACATTGAACCAAAAGAAAGATGCAAGAACACAAGGAAATCAACCACAACACCATAACACAAGGATTTTTACATGGAAACCATGTTAGGGGAAAAACCACAGTGGAGATTAATCCACAATATGAGTATACTCAAAATAAGTGTTTACAAATGGAATGCACATGCATTTAGGCACACTACCTAGAGCTCACTGCTCAAATACAAAAAGGATTACTACCCAAAAGAAGACTCACTATCTTACAGTCACAGTTGGAAGAAAATTGGAGTGGATGAACTATGAAATAGCATATGCTAATGCCTGATTATAGTTCTAGTTAAGCACATTGATTGCATTCTTCACATTCTATTTGATTCTTCACTTGAAACTATGTCTGCTTAAATCCAAATCACCAATCTCTGTTCTGCACAAGTGAAACTGCACACAGTCGATCTATATTCCTTTTGACTTTCACATAATATTGCAAAACACATCAAAATTATATGAATAATCGATTATATATATCCGCAACTAGAGATTACTTCAACTGCATTTTGGCTTTTACAAAATATAAAACATGTACAAACTGTCAGCCCAATCCATAAATAATTATCAATGCAAATCAACCAATGTCAACCAAAACATAGTGAGGACCCAAAACAACATCCTCGAATATGAAACACCTTAAACAATTATGCCTCGAAGATCCACAACATGTTATACTCACTTAGTCAGCATTTCTGCACTGTTAGACTGAAAATCAATAAACTAGATCTTCTAACTTGCACATCAATCAATACGAGGCCCTATGATTCAAAGATAAGATAGTTCATACATCAAAATACCTTCCCTAAGATCCACAACATAAAATGATAACAAGAATTTACACATGAATCGATGTACACAACTTTGTCGGATGCCTTGTTTTGGATTTGAAAGTTAACACATATCTTCAATCTGACTTTCGGTACGAGCAAATACTAAAGTGCAGATAGGATTACTAACTAGGGTTTCCATCAATGACAACACTAGATAACTTATGTAATGTCTCTTGCCAACAATTTATAAGGATCTATAAGAGAATAAATTTAGTTACAATTCATGTCCTCAATCACAAGTGAACGAAGAGAAATATATTTCTCATCCTCTATATGTACTAGAGAAAGGAATAGTTCATCCCTATCCTCTAAGTAAGAATAAGAAAATAGATTTTAGGAATCTCGTTGCTACATCTTCTAAAGGACCACTTCCTCCATACATGTCACAAATAAAATGTAAATATCTTAAAGGTTCAAATAAAGGACTATCAAAGTACAAGGGATTTGGATAACTAAGAGCAATACAACCATTCCTCATATCTCAAGTACATTTACCAAAAGTGATATATCTTATCATGATGAAATTCAATTACTTGAAGGTTTTCATAAACCAAATAATTGGGATGAAAATGATTTATTGGAAGATGGTATTTGTTGAGGTTTGGAACTTGCATTCTCTACTTATTTATCCATAAATACATTATGTTATTTAGATGGTGTATCCACTTGGGGAACATATGCTTTATCGAATCAAGGCCACTATTCTACGATATTCATGGTGTGGAAGCATAATTCCATGTCCCACTTGTGAGATATATGAAAAAAAAGAAGTTTTAAGAGATCTATAGAAATAAGCTTAGATCTTTGAATGAAGAGAACTATTTTGAAGGTATGGCATTTTCCATGTGTTAATGAGATTTGAATGAAGATAAAAGGGGCTCAAATGAAGGTGTTCTTTAATGTTTTAGGAAAAACATGCATAAAAACCAACTTCAATAAAAGGCACCTTTAAATGAAGGAACTTAAATCGAAAGTCCTTCATTATAAGGCCCTTCATTAAACCCCCCTTATGTTGCTCTTCCTCATTTTGGTCAGCCACATTTCAATAAAAAATGTTGAATTGGGGTAAGTTTTGGGTAATAAAATGAATTTGTCATGATTCAAAGGTACCTTCAATATAAGGTCCTTCATTAGAAAATCCTTCATTCAAACCCCTTATGTGGCCCTTCCTCATTTTGATCACATAAATTTTGTTGGAATATGAAGTCAATTTTATTGTTATTCTAACAATGATAAATAGTTGACATTGATATCTAGCTAGTGCTTCAAGTACAAGCCCAACGTGACTGAAGGCCTATTATACAACCAAAAGTTTTAATCTTCTACCAAATGTTGAAATGACGGGGGGTCCTAGGGGGGGCTGTCGTAGTTCTTCTGGATGTCAAATGGCATTCATACCAAAGGAATTTTTGGTAAAGCCAATTTTTTTGGGACCCCATATTTTTGGTAGCAAATGTTCGAAATGTAGTTGTATGAGTCACACTTTCTATTTTTGGAAAGTTTTGTTCAACAAGGACTCTACAACTTGGATTTATTATACAAGCTATTGAAGTTATGTTTTTTGTAACTTTTTAAAGATTGTTGTGATTGTAAATTTCTTGAGAAATAAAATACGAAAGATCTTTGCCCGTGGTTTTTTCTTGGTATAATTTTACTAAGTTTTCCCACGTAAATATTGTGTTAAAGTTGTGCTTATTGTTTTTCTCTATTATTCTACACTATAAATTTTTCTTACAAATTTTAACAAAATTGTTGACTTGGGGCAAGTTTTGGGCAATCAAATGAAGTTGCCATGACCCAATATTTTCCATGATCATAGACCTCAAATTAAGATTTTCTAAAAGTATATTTTTTATAATTTTATTAAATTATTAAATTTATTTTCTATTTTCTAGTGAACATGGATGTTTACAGAACATAAAGGTATTTCATTAATGCACGTGAAAAAAAGTAGAAAAAGTCTAAAATATATGACCACACTCCCTACTAATGTTCTTATTTCAACACAAAAGTATAATAATTAGGATATATACAAAAAAAATGATATTGGATGAAGAGAAACAACTAGGGCACTAAGGTGGCTTGGCTATGTAGGTTGCTCTCTTGGTTTTCTAACTATTGATGCATGGTGACGTGGGTTGTGTAAGGCTTTTTATAATTTATTTCCTCCTATTTCTTGCCATTTTTTCTTTCCTAGGCTTTTGTGGCATTCATGGCTACAAAGAGTGGGGTCTTGTTGTCTCATGAAATTGCACCCTAATTGAACTAGTTCAACATTCCAATGACACAATAAGAATTATCTCAAGGTGTGGGACCTTGTAGATGAGATTAGACCTCTAGAGAAGGTTGGTTCCTTTCTAAATCCAAATGTAGGGTGTTGATCCAAATCAACATAGATTAAATCTAATATCTAATTCTATTCTACTTTTTTTCCACAAAAAAAGGTGGAAGAATGAATGCATAAAAATGGAAAGGAAAGTGATGCGCCTAGATTTAAATGAGTTTCCTCTTACCCACAACAACATAGAGGACCAAAAAATTTACCTAAACTCACAAAATTCTTCATTTAACAACTTCTACATGTAGATATGGAGGTAAGGGATTCAATAGATACTAGACGGTAATAGGAAATTACATACAACATACATGTGTAGGAAGAAGTAAAACCATTCACATATGAAGGTAATAGGAAATTGCATAACGTACAAGAAAGGAGAAGAGATAAACAAGGTAATTTTATTGATTCAAATGCATGGAGTCTTTTACAATAGTAGAGATAATGAGCATGCAAGTCTTTGATAAGAAAATTGGAGGAACCCTCAATAAATGAGACTTAACAACCTATATCTTCACTTAGAAGTCAAGCAATCAAGATGGTTAGAAGAAGTAGGGATAGTCACATGTAACTTAGCATTGATGAAACTACAAATCCAACCAAAAAATCTAATGTAAAACATGGCTAGGGACTGGTCGCGCCCACAAAAGGATATGAAAATCACGGAAAAACCTATCCTGGGAATTGGACATTCTAGTAGGTGACTAATACCTCTTTGTGGTCGTTCATTTACTTGTCAAACTAGGGAACGTATACTTTAAATGGAGCGGCACTATATGTGCACTAAGAACCAGTTTTAGTCACAACCTATTGAAAATAAATACTTGGAAAGAAATTCTACCTATGCTACAGGAAGGTAATGCAAAGTTCTCTTAACTCAACCATAATCTAACCAAAGCAGAAATCATAATAGCTACAATTGAGAGACAAACTATAAACTAGCCTTATGCTGCAGGAACAAACACATGGATGGATTCCCAATGCTGCAGGAACAGTATAAGACTGAGCTTGTGTTGAAACTTCTAAAATGAAATCTAACTTGAATTAACAAAGGATAAACAACTACTCTCCTACAGATACTTACTAAGTGGGCCCCTTTAGCAAGCATCAACTAATTTACATAGAAGATTGTACTCAGAACTCCATCAACTTTTATTCATAACGTGAAATCATTTACATTGATTGTTCTGCTTCAAAAAACTAACAAAAACTCTAATTCATATTATAACTCTAACTCTTACATAATCTGCTTCTCTATCTATCTCCTATTTCTCTGTTCTCTTCTCTCTCTTGTTCACCCACACAGGAGGAACACTTATTTAAATCAGGAAAATAACTAACTAACTAACCCTAACAGAGAAAGACGTGGATGTAAAATGTATCCCGAAATCGAGGAACAGACTTCATAAATGAGTTTATCCGTTCAACCCAATCCAGAGAGAATCTAGCACTCCACTCTTTCTAGATTAACTAACATTTAAAATCCTTCCCAACAGTTTCGATCAAAGAGTGTTCGCCAGAGCTTCCTCGAAGTCGTGCAGGAAATGGACTTTACTGCAAGGCCAAGATCAGCTGCGCTTGAATCGATCATACTTTCTTCAACAACCTGCGAAACATAAGGTAACATATGCGAAAGAAAAGATGCATGGAAAATACACAATATCCATTCATTAATCACATATTTAAATCTATTTCATCATTCAAAAACTACATGCGTTATACTAGTCATTTGGGGAGTCAAACATGGTAATAAATATAGACATGTCAACATGATAGGCTGCAGGAACATGAAAGTGTATTGCTATAGGATATCCCCCAATAAAAGGTTTCAAAAGAGTTAAACAACCATGAACAACAAAAATAAAGGTATTAAAAGTACACCATGCTATCCAAATTATGAGCATATTTTGGGCTCATCAGGGACAGACTTCTAAAAAAGAGATCCATAAGATTAAAAAAAGCATGGGTGCTATGAAATTCTGCTTGGATTCACACAAAAAATGTAATTAAAATTTCTCCCAACACTCAAATGATAAAAAATTGGTAGTTGTGGACCATAATGGTGTTGCAAAGGAGGAAGGTGAGAAAAGGTGACCCTAACATTATCTCCTATTAACTCATAGTAGTTGGTGTTAGTAAGAGAATTGACATTGTGAACTTGTTGGTGGGGAGGGAGGCATTCAAAATTGAAACCCTTGGTTCCTAGTTCAAAATCGGGGTCCAAAAAGGTTCCTAGATCCTATCAAAGCTCAAACTAGTTATCTTTTCTTCTTCTTTGTCTTCTCTTCTTCTTTATCTTCTTTTCTTATTTGTCTTCTTTTTTCTTGGTCCATTTTTTCCTTTTTTACTTGTCTTTCAATGCTATAAGTCTTAGCCATTAGGGCTTGGGGACAAACCAAGAACAAAATAAGAACCAAGAACCTATTGGAGTTTCCATTGGTTCTTGGCACCACCTAAGTTCCTAGTATCTATAAAATCATCGATAGTATTTACAAAAAAGGTTCTCGATGGACTAGGAACCTCTAATAACTTCCCTTGGTTTCATTTATTTTTTACTTTACCTTGAATAGAACTTGTTGACACTTATGACCTATTTGGAAACCACGTGAAATTACTAAAAAGGCTTGATAGATAATGACTAAGGTACAAGAATCATGGATTGGGGGAAGAAGAGGAACTAGGAATTGCAACCTTAGTTCCCATTTCTTGGTTAGGGTACAACAAGGTTCCTACAACTTTTTGAAGCTCTAACCACTTTTGACTTAGCCATTTTTTGGGTTTTGACTTTATGAAATTGAGTGAAGCATAGGGATAGGAACTACAAAAATCATAGGCATATTTTTGACATGGTGAACCCACTTAAATCTCTTAGATCAACTATAAATAGTGAGGAAATGAAAAGGGGGGAACAAAGTGATAACATTTTAGTGACTTTGGTAGGATGTTTTCCTGCTAAACATGGACTCTAGAAGCCTTAAAGCATCCATCAGGCATAGAGTCACAAAGATAAGAAAAAATAAACAAGGATGGCCTAAAAAAACTACAAAAATGTCACATGTGCATATTACACTTGGAGGAAAAAAAAACAACCAAAATCACACATCATCCTTATGATAATGTAGAGTATGCACAAAACTTCTTGGAAAACAACTAAACTAAACCATTATGTACATAATTTACAAATTTGAATTTCAATTGCCAAAGCTTGTCTCTATCAAAGACAAGTATCTTGAAAGTGCTAATCTCCCTTAGACCATAGCCGCATTCACTACCCAAATAAAAAAATTGAAGCTCTCTTTCTACATAGTGAAGGTTCACTCCAATATCAACTTTTTCATGACAAGCAAACCACAAAAAAAAAATTCAAGCTCATTTGATGATGCATTAGGAATACATGTAGTAGCATGGGTAATTTTTTTGGAAAAAAGGTTAGCATAAAAAAAATAGTACTTGTGGAGGAAAATACATCTCTCACACAAATAGGCACATAACTATTGTAATAATTGATCTATTCATGACATGAGCTAAAACAAAAAGAGAAAGTTTCCAACTCACATGGTGATATAAATATTTTATACTTGTCTATTGATTTGCATAGGGAAGATCTTCCTCATGCACATCAAAAAAATTAAAATTGAAGCTCTAGAATATTATCAAGTTGAGCAACATAAAAAATATCTTCTTGACACATTTTTTTTCTACTTAACATCATTAAAATTGGTATGCTAGTCCCAAGTGAAACATTCAAGTTTAGGTACTTATCCGAATGCAAAAGATCACATCTTCATCTTGAATGAAAACCTAGTATTCAGTCTTATCATATTTGGGTATAGTAGAGAAGCAACATACCTTGTAGTTACATGTATTAAAATATGTCTCATTAGCACAAACCTTGAAGATATATGAGACTCTTTTGATGAAGAACTATATTATTCAAGGCATCTCTCTATTTTAATTTCTCCTTGGTGACTAATTGACTCATGTTCGAACCCATGGCACAAAACATCCTCCACATCCACCACTACAACAATATCAAATTTTATAATTTTATCTTCATGCATAGTAGTATCCATACCATTCTCATGCCTAGAAACATCATTAGCAACCTCACTATTCAAAAAATGGGACCAAGGAAGGGAATACATTAAATAAGAAAAAAAAATTATGTTCACCATCTTCATCACAAGCTAGTGTATGCTCTAAGTAATCAACTCCACAAGTTGGTTCATTTGAATCTTCTGTTCTACATATTAAATCTTCCTTGCTCATGGTTTTTGACACATATCAAGGGAAGGCCCTACCTCACCAAGCTGGTAGTCATCATCACCTTCATTGAATAACATAAATGCTTGTTCGACAACACAAAAATTTCCCTCACCCCAATTCATCAAAATTGGATCGCTTTGCACTTGTTCTTGCTTTAACACTCCTCCTTGACTTGATACCACTTGCTATTCTAGGAGTGTTGCCACATTTTGAACCATCAAAGATTAGTTGAAGACCCCATTTTGGCATGAATTTTATTTATGGGGCTGATTACATGAATAAAACCATTCATGTTCATGAGCTACTTTTTTTTGTGTTGGTACAAGGGCCTTTGAAGATCTTGCAACAACTAGAATAATGGTTTTCATCAGCCTTGCATAGCATAACTAATTTTGAGCCTAGAATTTTCTCTAGTAATGTTGTTTATTTGGATGTTAGGCTTGATTGTATCGTTGATAATGCCTAATATTTTGTACTTGTTGATTCTTCAAAGACAAAAATTCATTTCCAAATCTCCATAACAAAGCTTTGACCTCATAGAAAATATTTGAAGGAGGAGCAGGGTTGGATGATTGCTAAAGAAACAAGCACCAAGATGGGTTGGGTGGGTTTATTTTTAGGGAATAGAAGAATTGGAGGCCTATAGGATCTCTTCCCAATTTGTATTAGACAATTCTCTACTCTAATAGGAATGCCATATGCAATAGGTTATACAATACGAGCCACATTTATTGAACCATGATATCCAAATCACAATTTAGAGCCCTCAGATAATACAAAAAAATGGTTTTAGGAGGGTGTCACTAAGGCAAGGGTTCTATCATAAGTATTCTAGAATCTAAAGTTTAATTCTCTCATAAACTTGTGAGGATATCTCTTGATGAAATTAAACTAGTTTATAAGGGAGAGATGGTTGCTCTTGTCCTCAAGTTGTTGCAAAATATTTTCACCAAGCTCATCCCTATTGTGAATGGAATTAGACTACAACCCTCAATATCACTGCAAGGCATTCCCTTTTATACACTAAATAAATGTTTACAACATCTTGAATATGCTCTATGGGGGTGGTGGAATTTTCACTAGTGAAACATGGAATATTCTTTAAGGCTAGAGTTGGGATATCATCATACTACCATAGGTTAAGGGGGCTACCTAAATTAAAGGTCCCAAAAAATATATTTCTTGGGGAAGCCATTAGAGGATCATGGGATAATTATTTTCTTGAATAGAAGAAATGATTAATAGCAAGTGACCTTGATTGTGTTCTTGAATATGGAAAAGGTTGTCTATTATATTTTTCTCTTTCTTATTGTAGACAACGATAAATTTGTGAAATCAAAATTCTTACCTTTACATGATGCTCTTTTTTAAAACTTTGGTTCAAATTATTAGCATAGTCTAATCTAAGAAAGTGGAGTCACCAGACATGGCATAAAACATGCTCCGCATCCACCACTGCAACAATGTTAAATTTTATAAATTTCTCTTCGTGCATACTAGTTTACATGCCATTATCATGCATAGAAACATCATTAGTAACTTCACCTTCCAAAAAGGAGACTAAGGAAGGCAATAAATTAAACAAGATTGTTTTCTTGTTCACCATTTTCATCACAAGCTAGTATATACTATGAGTAATTATTGTAGAGAAGGGGGATTCGCTACTCATGAGTTCTCTTCATTCAAAGAGCCTCATGGGGAAAACTGCCAGCCTAAACTACCTCAAGCAACAATAACGAGAGTTTTAGAATAAAAAAGAGTAGGTCACAGAGATTTTATGGAAAATTTAACAAACTCTCGGCCAGAGGACATCAATGCGGGATACAAATGACAACACAGCGCACTGGCGACTCGTACAGACTAGAGAATGAGTTTATCATAGGAAAACAACAAAATGACTACTTCTACTCTGATTGTTAAGAACTTAAAAAATGCGATAAAGTAACAGAATGTAATAGAATGGAAATAAAGTGAAATACATGATAAAGATAAGGAGAAGAAATGAAGAAGGTTCTCACAACAATCCAAGTAATGAAGCCTCTAGCTAGTAGATATCTTCAATACCTATGTCTGTAAGATCTGGAGTAAGTGTTGGAGCTGTATAGGGGTTTGCCTTAGTCAAACCCCTATTTTGGTGTTCCCACCTCCATGGACAACCAAAAGATAGAGAGAAAGAGTGTAGCCGAAATGGAAAAAAGCATGTGGTGAAAGCAAAACCCACTTTAGGAGTAGAACCTGCACCACCAAGTATGAGTGATAAAAGAAAACCCCGCTTGAGGAGGAGAACCCATATCACAAAAGAGGTGATAAAAGCAATCCCCGCTCAAGGAAGATAACCCGTATCACAAAGTATGAGATGCAATAGAAAGGAGATATGGAATCCTAAGATGCTCACAAGCATGAAATGAGGGAGATGAAGCTGCAAGAGCCAAAAGAGTGTTACAAAGGGTGTTGTGAGAGCTTTAGAGAAAATATTGTTGTAGCAAGCAATGGAGCTGTGCAAGCAAGAGAAAGATGGGAGAAGAAGAGAAGTTAGGAGTGAAGCTAGAATGAAGCTAGAAGTAGAAGAGAGTTGCAAATGAAGTGTATTTAAGATAGCATTTAAGGAAGGAAAAAAAGCTTCCCCAGCGGTTACAAGGCATCTCGAGCCATTACCATTGACCAAAGGAGGTGACAAGTGGAAAAAATGCTTGGAGACAACTTTTTGAGCATTGAAATGTCACAGGATGCTAGCGCAACACACAAACGTGTACATGGCACACTAGTGTCTAGACACATTATGCTACAAAATGACACGTACGAGAAAAACACAGGGTTCGATGCAAAGCTAACATGCAAGGGTAGCTACTAAAAAGGGTTGTTGGAGCATTCTGAGAGGGAAAACAATTGATGTAGGGGCTAAATGCACCTACACAAGGTGCTAAGGGAGTGGACACTAAAGCGGATGCAAGAACGTATGTGAAATTGCAAGGGTGCAATTTTACTACTATACATTTTGCCCCCACTTTAGCTGGCATATCAATCTATGCTAATATGCATGCCAAAGGAAATCTACTAAACATAAATAACATTATATTCCGAAAGGATACTATAGAGGAAGTAGACAGTTCTTCGAACCATGGAAGCATGCCTCCAGGCTGAAGACTTGCAAAACAAATGCATTAGACAAGAAGAACTTGCACCAGACAACAATGTTAGAGCACAAAAAACTAAAGGATTTGAGTCAGCAAAGTAAAGAGACCTCAATGTAGAAGGTTGTATCAGTACTATGCATCATCCCCAAATTAAACACAGAAGAATTCTAAAATGGAGAGAGGAAGGGTATATACACAGGATGAAGAAGATGCAGATCTTCGATCTGGTATATACAAGTTGGGAAGAAAGAGAATTTAAGAATGTAAGCGCCTCACAAGCCTATACACCTACAAGGAAGGTGTCCTCCAAGATCTCTCACATGAAGGAAATCAAGAAAATCACCTTACAGACCCATAGACTTGCAAGGGAGCATCCCCCAAGATCTCTCACATGGAGGAATCTTAGAGGTGCATGCACCTTGCAGGCTCATAGACTTGCGAGGAAGGTATCCTCCAAGATCTCTCACATGAAGGAAACCGCAAGAAAGTTCCCTATAGACCCACAAACCTACAGGGAAGCATCTCCCAAGATCTCTCACATGGATGGAGGAAGCTAGGAAAGTGCCCTACAGACCCGCAAACCTGCAGGGGAGCCACCCCCAAGATCTCTCACATGGAGAAGCTTAGAAGAAGCGCCCTACATGACTGAGACCTACAGGGAGGTATCCCCTAAGATCTCTCACATGGAGGAAACCCAAGGAAGGGGACTCCGCAGATTCGGAAAGTGGCTTCACAGGCGCACCAACTACAAAGTGAAAGCGGTCACACAGGAAAGTGAGCAGACCGTCGATAGATTGGAAATTTTTCAAAGGGGTCCCTAGGGAACCCTTCAAAGAAGAGGGTTCCACTTAAGGGATGCACTATTTGAAAAGCGAGATCTAGTCAGACTTCCCCCAAGCTAGACGCAAAGAATTCATTTGAGAGAAAATATTTCAAAGAGGGTCCCTCGAGAACCCTTCAAAAGGAAGAGGGGTCCACTCAAGGGATGCTTCAATAGAAAGGCGTGAGATAGGAGAGGGGGTCCTTAAGAAGGACACACATCTCCAAAATGAGTTATCATTGCCCCCAACATACAGGGGAGGAGAGCCGTGCAAGATACTTAGAGCATACAGGATAGAGGTAAACCTCGATTTCACTTGTCATGCGAAGAAAAGGTGGGTGTATCAATTAAACAGGGGTTTGATGACACCAAAATCATAATTTTTTTGCATTTTATCCTTCAAGGCCTTACATTCACTAGTGGAATGGCCAAACACTCGATGGTATGCATAGAAAGAATGTTTTTCTTTATCACGTTCATAATATTTTTTGCGTGTAGAAGAAGGAAGAGTGATTAAGTAGGCTTTTAGAAGCCGCAACAAAATAAACTCTTGCTTAGATAAAGAATGAGGATCAGGAAGCAACCCTTTCTCTTGTGGAGAAAAGTTTGACTACTCACAAGAAGAAGATACGAAGATGGAAGACAAAGGAGGATCTCCATAGAGAGCACTATTCCAGCAATGGGGATTACACTCCTCTATGGGATTTCCATTATCCTTCTTGACATGACTACCAACATTAACCTCCTTGAAATAAGTGTGATCATCTTCCTCAAAAGGAGGAGGATCAACACTAAGAACATTACAATTTTCATTCACCTTATCCTGCGATACAAAAGAGTAGCCATCTTTGATAGCGGGTGTGGATGATGTTATTGAAAGGTCTGAGTGGATCAAATCGACTTTATATTCCCCAATGAAGGAGTATGTAAAGTATAAGGAACCCCAATCATCACCAAGACATGCATTCTCTTGAGAAGAGATAGAAGGAGCAGACTTAATATTTCTTTCTTTAGAAGGATCTTCTTCAGGGACATTTATCTCAAGAGTATCCTTTATAGTAGGTATTGCTGGAGTAAACATCGACACATTGGAAGACACTAAAGGAATAAGAGTAGACACAACTGAAACCTGACTAGCAGCTGCCATCTCACATAAGCGCATAACCTCTGGGTCAGCCCTAACTGTGACTACTTTATTGTTACAAATGAACAATAGATTTATGCAAGGTAGACGAGATTGCACCGATAGCATGAATCCATGGTCTACCAAGAAGAAGGTTATATGGTAATTTTTTTGACATAACATATACAAGGGTGGGTATGGTAACACATCCCAACCTCAAAGGCAATACTATCATGCCTAGGGCTTGTCGACCAACATTATCGAACCCACGAATAACAATAGAAGAAGCATAAGAGAAGATGAATCAATATTTATCTTAGGCAATAGATCAATGCTACATACATTGAGCACATAACCGACGTCAATGAGAGTACGTCTAATGTCGATATTATTAATATTAACTATAATCATTAAGGAATCTTCTTGCTTCTGTACTTCCAGAGGTGAGAGTTCCTATGGATAGAATGTAATATTCAGTGAATCAGCACGAATATGAGCTATCAATGCATTAGCATCCGTCAGCCTAGCGGAAGAAGGAAAGATGATCTTTTGCAAGGCCTTTTGAAGCATACCTTGATAAATTGGAGTAGACTAAAGCAAGTCTCATAGTGAGATCTTAGCCGAAGTAAGTTGGAGTTGCTCAACAAGATCGTAATCACTGGGTGCTTTAGTCATAGGTTTAGGAGCTTCAAGAAGACTTGGCTATTTATTCATTCTATTCTTATATGTATGGGCTACCACTCCATAAGAGGGAGCCTTAAAAAGATCAAGGGAATTACTATCAAATGGAACACTATCGATAGAAAAAATTCTTTTAGGAGAAGAACTAGCTGGAGTCACGTAAATGACTGGTCTCTTAGGCCTTTGAGGGGCAACAAAGACATAGATTAAATTTACAGAATCATCAAAAATAGTAGAATAATCATTTGAAGATATATTCTCAACATCAATCCAGACATGATCAAATGTGGAAGGAGATTCATCATTTTCTAATGCATCATCTCTAGAGGAGAGTGCATTGGAATAGATAAGAAATTCATCATTAAAAAATGCAACATCTCTAGAAGAGAGTGCATTGGAAGGTATAAGAGATTCATCATCCATGAATGTATCATCTCTAATAGAGAGTGCATTGGAATGAATAGAAGGTTCATTATTCACAAATGTTTCATCTCTAGAAGAGAGTGCATTGGTTTGAAGAGAAGGTAGAGTAACATTAAGAAAGGTATCAATGATTTCATCTTCTTGCAACAAGATATCCTCTGAAGCAAGAGGAATTATGTGAGATGGATCAAAGATACCAAGTAACATGGGAAAAGAAAAGTCACCATCACATGCATGAAATGGAATATAATTAACATTTTGAACAAAATTAGATACTAAACTAATAAAAGATATTAAATTCATTACAATTTTTTCAATATTTTCTAGGTTCTAGTAATTTGTGTTTTCAAAGGTCTTCGATGCAGAATTTGAGGTTGGAACTTGCATCGGTTTGTAAAATTCAACTATCAAAGGCACTAGTGTTTTAGGGACTAAACTAGTTCTCTAGGAGACCTTTCCAATGGTGCAAACGGTTTTGAATTTTGAGCACTAAGTCAAAAGTTATGACCCTGCCAAGTAGAGGTAAATAAATCCCTAATTTTTTTCAAAAGTACCCTCCATGTCGGGTTCACCAAAATGTAGAGAAGGGGGATTCACTACTCATGAGTTCTCTTCATTTAGAGAGCCTCATAGAGCAAACTGCCCTAAACTACCTCAAAGAACAACAATGAGAGTTTTAGAATCAGAAAGAGCAAGTCACATAGATTTTTTGGACAAACTAACAAGCTCTCAGCCAAAGGACGTCAACGTGGGATACAGATGACAACGCGGCATGCTGGCACCCCAAAGGTGCGCTGGCATCTCGTACGGACCAAAGAATGAGTTTATCACAGGAAAACAACAAAATGACTACTTCTACTCTAATTGTTAAGAACTTAAAAAATACAATAAAGTAACAGAATGTAATAGGACAAAAATAAAGTAAAATAGATGATAAAGATAAGAAGGAAGAAGATGCTCACAAAAATCCAAGTAATGAAGCCTCCAACTAGTAGATATCTTCAATACCTGCATCTGTAAGATTTGGAGAAAGTGTTGGGGCTGTATAGCGGTTTGCCTTAGTCAAATCCCCATTTTGGTGTTCCCACCTCCACAAACAACCAAAAGATAGAGAAACAGAGTGTAACCAAAATGAAAAAATGTGTGTGGTGAAAGAAAAACCCGCTTCAGGAGTAGAACCTGCACCACCAAGTATGAGTTAAAAGCAAACCCCACTTGAGGAGGAGAACCCGTATCACAAAAGAGGTGATAAAAGAAATCTCCGCTCAAGGAGGAGAACCCATATCACAAAGTATGAGACACAATAGAAAGGAGATATGGAATCTCAAGATGCTCACAAGCATGAAATGAGGGAGATGAAGCTGGAAGAGCCAAAAGAGTGTTACAAAGGGAGTTGTGAGAGCTTTAGAGGAAATGTTGTTGTAGCAATCAATGGAGTTGTGCAAGCAAAAGAAAGATGGGAGAAGAAGAGGAGTGAAGCTAGAAGTATAGGAGAGTTTCCAATGAAGTGAAAAAATAGCATTTAAGGAAGGAAAAGAAGCTTCCCAAGTGGTTACAAGGCATCTCGAGCCGTTACCATCGACCAAAGGAGGTGACAAGTGGAAAACATGCTCAAAGACAAGTTTTTGAGCATTGAAATGTCGCAAGACGCTAGCACAGTGTGCAAACATCCGTGAAGTGCGCTAGTGTCCGAGCACATTATGCTACAAAATGACGTGAATGGGAAAATCACAGGGTTTGATTCAAAGCTGACATGCAAGGGTAGCTGCTAAAAAGGGGTGTTGGAGCATCCTATGAGGGAAAACGACTGATGTAGGGGCTAAAATGAGCCTACACAAGGTGTTGAGGGAGTGGACACTAAAGTGGATGAAAAAATATATATGAAATTGAAAGGATGCAATTTTACAACTATACAATTATCTCCACAAACTAGTTCATCTAAATCTTCTATTCTACATACACACTCTTCCTTGTTCACATTTCTACAATACACATTAGGGGTAGAACCTAACTCACTAAGTCGATAACTATCATCAACATCATTGAAAAATATAAATGCCTATTGGTTGAAATCACAAAAATCACCCTCATCCCAATTCATCAAAATTGCTTCACTTTGCACTTTCTCTCACTTTAGCATTCCTTCTTGGCCTGATACCACTTGCTATTTTGGGAGTTTTCTTGTCTTTTGAACCATTAGAGCTTAGTTGAATACCCCATTCTAGCATGAATTGTTTTTGTAAGGCTAATTACAAAAAAAAATTCATACACCAAACAAATTTTGCACATTCCATACCCTTGGTTGGCATCATCCAATAGTACAACTTGTGGAGGTTGCATATTCTATAGCATATGTTTTTTGTGGGTCATACTGGTGCTAGACAATATTTGTGTCACTGGTTACTATAAGAGGTATAACTGTCGGTGATTCTTTATTAATAAATAAATAAATTATTTTTACACTAATTTAGTGTTTGGTGCTAAGCACTTGGTCATAAGGGGTGTTCACCCTTAGTTTTGGTTAATTCCTAAGGGATTAACCCTTGGTGACACAAGAAACCACTGCTAAGTAATGAAGCCACCTATGCCAATATGTCGTCGCCATGGGAAATGCTTTTTAAAAAATGTAAAAAAGTGTTGGGTCACATGGGGAACTATCAGCCAACCCCTGTGGGACCAATTTTTGCCCCTCAAGCCTTGATTGGGATTGTTTTTTTAGAGCCGTATCTTTTGATCCAAGAGTCATTTTTTTGCAAATGAGATAACATTGGAAAGCTAATGTTGTGTACTTTTAGTGGTGCAAGTCTCATAATTCATTATTAGATTTTGCTACTGGTAAAAGCTATTGCTGCTTGAAATCTTCAAACCTCCATTTGAACCTTTGAGCTCATAATTTTTTGTCTATTTATCCAATTTTCACAATTATTATGACATTGGAAAGGTATTGAGGAGTTCTTATGCCCTATCCATGCACTTTTTCTAAGTTCGGCTCCAAATATCTTTTATTCAATTTTTTCCAATATCACATTTTGATTGATTACTTAGATATTGATGCAAGAGCATTTGAGCAAATTAGCGATTTGCATCAACCAAAATTTGTTTCGGTTTGAATTATTATTTTAGTTTTGGCTTTCATTTTGGATTGTGAGTTAACTTTGAATTTTGTAGTCTATGAAAGTGCATAAGACGACATTTTTCCATTTCATTTGACAAAATGTCATATTGTGATTTTATGATTCATTTTTCTATTTCAAATTTCAGTTGATACTTGGAGGACGATTCTTAAAAATAATTGAATGGTTATTTTTATATGGTTGAGTGTATTTTTTTCATTCATAAATTGACTTCAACAGAAAAAAAAAATCCATAACTAACTAGTCATGTTATCATTACAAAGGAAATGAAATTAAGTTTTGAAAATTCAATGTGGTAGTGGAATGCAAAGGGGTGCTTATGGAAGATGGATAGGTAGCAATGAAGGAGAATGAAAGAAGAGGGGTTGTGGGTGAAGAAGAGTGGAGTTTGCATAGTGAAGAAATGGATAAATAAATAAAAATTGAATTTTAAACCATAAAATGCAGAATCACAAGGGAGAGGTCGAAGGATATAGGAGAGATGTATGTGAATGCAAGAAAAAGAAGAGGAAGATTCGTGCGAGAGAGAGAGGGAGGAATATGAGCAAAAAAAAATAAAAATTGAAAACATAAATAATGACCATATAGAATTGTATGTTGCACATTCCAAGGAGTGAATAAGCTACCAGGTAGAAGTTTCTTGGCCACAACAGATGGAAAATAGAGAGAGATAGCAGTTGGAAATGCAATTCAGGAGGGAATCAAGTCACCCATAGAAGGAGACATGAGTAGAATCCATGATATTGTGAAGGAAACACAAGATCACAACCCAAGAGAAGTATATGTAAAATATGCAAATGCAAAGTTTATGGTGGTGTGTAGTTAAAGAGTGGAAGAAATAATGAAAGATAAGTGTAGACACTTAAAAATATCCTGAATGATATCACACACTTGAATCTGATATACTAACACCGTTTCATCATAAAACCCATCATCTTTTCACTTAATTGATTAAATTAGCCTAGCTATTTAATTAATCGTGTCATTTTCATCTATTAATCTGATTAGGTTAATTCCTACCCCTTTCATGCTAACCTTTTGTCCTGTTGTATTGGATAAATCAAAATATCTAATTTTAACACCTTAAATCCTCTCATTTAAATTAAATAATATTAATTATTTAATTAAATGTCATTTTGACCCCTTTTCATCAAATAAGTTAATTATTTAATGGATATCCTAAATTCCCCTAATTTGCATGATTGAAACTTTGTTTTAGTTATCAAATTACTAACTAATTCTAATTCTCCCACTTGTAAGGGGATATTCCTTGAGGATATTCCTCCTTTGCACATTCCTCCTAAAGGGAATATTCTCATGGAATATTCCTTCCCCTTTTGCACATTAAAATTTGGTTTTAATCAACTAAATGTTAATTTTCCTCCAAAAAAAGGGAATATTCTCATGGAATATTCTTTCCCTCTTCACTCATTTGAGAAAAAGGAATATTCTTCATTGTAGCAAACTTTCAACAAACTTCTTGAGCAAGTTTTGAAAGTGTGCTTCTTTGCATGATTGTGAGCCCTTGATTAAAAATCAACTTGCATTCTCAACCCTTGATGGGAATCCATGATCCATGCCTCCATTTTCCTTCCCTCTTGACCATTGATTGATTCTTTCAATCTTGACCATTAGTTTCATTTTTTCCTATTCTATAAATAGAGCTTGCATCTATTGAATAGGGATCCATCTTTTAATAGTAAACTTATGCTATTAGAATCACTCTCATTTGCATCCATATTTAGCTTTTTTAGTTTAAAATCTTGATCATAATAGCTTAAAGCATCCATTAATGGCTTCAATGGTAACTCAGTTGCATCAATTTAGTATATTTAGGAATTAGGACTTTCATCTTTTAATCTTGCATACATTTAGAATAGCTTTGCACACATTTACATCGATCATCTTAGCTTTCATGTCATGTCCCCATTTTTGGCGAGCATCAGAGATCGTGAGATTTGGCCTATCAGGAGACCCTCGTAGGCTGACAGAGTGGTTAGAGGGTCGTTTCGGAGCTTGGCTCAGCGTCAGATTGGCAGTTTTGATCAATTGGCTTTCGTTTGGGCTTGATCGGAGACCTTTTTGCAGAATTGCTATTTTTAGCAGTTCCTGGCAGGCAGTGTGGGACCCCTGCTATTTTTAGCAGTATGAGATTGGCAGCGTTCGGGATCATTTCAGTGTTCGTCAACATCAGACGGATCAGTCATCAGACGAATAACGAGGGAGATATTAATATTTAATTATATTAATTAAATATTAATTATTTGATGAATATAATATAAAGTTATAATATTTTAATTATAACTTAAGTGATTCCTTTTGAGGGGGCGCCCAACATTAAAAGGGGCCAGTTGACGATTAATTTAATATTAAAAAATATTTGACGGAGACTATTGAAGAATTAAAAGAATTAAAATGTCAAATATTTAATATTTCCCTATATTTAAGGAAATCACACTTTTGTGCAATAAAGAGGATTTGCCTTGGTTTCAGAGCCATTATGACATTTGAGAATCAGAAAATTGGCCAGTCTTGCCAGAGGACGAAGACCTTAGGGTTTGAGTTCGTAATTCGTTGGAGAACGAGCCATCTCCATCGAAGCAGTTCAGAGGATGTGAAATAACATCTGATTTATTGCCAGTTGAGAAATTTCTTCATTTCAGAAGAAGTTGCAGAGCATCACAGAGTTGATATATTCAGGGGTTTTCAGAGTTGAATCCAATTGAACAAAACTATTCAGGAAAGCTCCTATTTTACCAGATACAGGAGATTACAGAGAAGGCCGTATATTTTAGTTTGTTGCTGATTACTGTTTACCAGCCGTACAAACTGTATTGGCCGTACATCTGCAAGCTTCTTGGAGATTCAAGTCACAGAAGTTTTTCCTGGGTTTCGATTTAGAAAAGATATATTCATTTAGGCACCCATGATTGGAGATCTCAGGAGTTTTGAAAGAGACCGTACTATTTTATTTTAATTGCTGCTGTGTAATGTCAGGCGGTACCAGTCTTGTACTTGGCCGTACTACTGAAGAGAGTCATATCTTGTTCTCCAGAGTCAAACGCTTCAGCTTCCATCTTCTGAGTTTATCTCACAGAGAGCACTATATCCAGAGGTCTAGATATTGATCACAAGAGAGCCGTACCTTCTACATTTATTATTGCTGCAGGCCGTACCATTCTTACCAGGGCCATACCATTCTTTTTGGGGCGTGTTCTTCAAGGAGATCCAAACACCTTATCTGTTGGGCTTCTATCATGAGAAAAGGAGGCGCCTAGGAATCTGGAAGCATCTGCAAACACTGGACGGAGGGAGAAGGACATATTTGTAGCAGCCGTACCATTTCCATCAGAACATTTAATGCTGTATCAAAAATCAGGTTTTCAATAATCATTGCCTCTTTCTTTGCATGTCATCAAATCTTTAATGTAATAGTGGCAGAAGAATAATTTATGATCCAGATTCAGTATCTGTATTAGGGTTTGAGATTTACGAAGTGAAATCATTTTTTCAAAAGCATTTATTTCATGTTTCAAGATTAAAACGTACCATTTCATTTATTGTTCAAAACCCTTGAAAACGTTCAAAAACCCAAAACGTCAGAAAAGACACAAAAAAACTATCAGATTCAGAGCAGAAGGAAACTAGGGTTTCTACATTTCATCATGTTAATTTAGCTTTTATCATGTTTCACCTATATCTCTCATCAATTTCATCAATTTTCTTCAATAAAATTGATTGAAACAAGCTCATTATCCAAGGGATTGGGAAAGGGTCACCATTCCACACCAATGCGACACCACTCCCCCAAGAGGATAAGTTTCAATGTCTTAGAGTAGATGTTTATCAACCTTTCATGTTTTAGAATGTTAGTTTTAATGGCTTCTTCGTCTTTGTTTACATTAAATGATCTTATTGGGATTGATGCTTAGTGGCTTAAGTATGCTTTGAATCTATATGGATTAAGCATAGTTAACCTATACTATGCCATTGATCACATTTTGGTGCCAGGAGGGCTCTACTGATTGAATATGATGAATTTTTCTCTAGATTCCCATTTTCTTGGTTTTGTAGGTACAACAACGCTTTTGGAGGTTACAGTGACGCTTTTTTCATGTGTCACCATATAGCGACGCCCTTTTATGGAGTAACAATGATGCTTAATTAAATTAGCAACTCTTATTAAATATTGTGACACTAATACTTTTTGAAGGTATCAAAGATTTGAAAATAACAATGCCTCCAATATAGCGACACCATCGTCATCCCTATTTTACTGCAAAGCAATGTTTTTTTCTCACCAGAGCAATGCTTTTTGGAATTATGGTGATGCCTTCGTAAACAACACTTTTTACTGGTAAACAAAACAGTGACTGAATTTTATCATTTATTTTAAGTTTTTTATTTTATCTACTCTTTAACATGTCACTGACTTCTGTTTTTGTTTTTGAGGCTAACTGGTTTTGCAGGTTTGAGCAAGAAAACTTGGAGTAAAGAAGCATACTATCATCATTTGACTATATATTGTAACAAGTGTTTTTACACTTATGGGGCAATTATAACCCATTTATGATGTTTTACTTCACATTTTAGGACCAACTAGATTTCTTTTGGGTTTAAAATTAACTCTCAAATTGGTTAAAATTGAACCCTCATATCCTCATTTTGTGATGTTGGCTTAAAATTGAACAATCTAAAACACTTCATTTGGTGCTTAAAATGAATTCATTATGCTTGTCAAGGTTAAAATGAACATGTGTCTGATTTGCTTGTGTATGCTTGTTGTGCGTATCCTCTCCCCTTGTGCTTCGTGCGATCTTAGGTGAAGAGAAACACACACGTATACCTTTTCTTCTTAGAAGTTCCTATCCTCTCCCCTTGGGCCTTATAGAAATCTTGGGTGAAGAAAAGAATTTTAAGCTTCAAACATGACCTTTGGAGGGCCTGCCTCCCAAATTGTGAGAGGGAACAACCCAAGCAGTGCTTTCATTTTGGTCTGCTATATAAATTATTGGTTGTGACTAAAGTCATTAACCATCTGATGTTGTTGTCCTATATCGACGAATGTCTCCCTTAGTATCCATGTGATACATTAAAACCCTTAGATGTTTCTAAGGGTTGGGATGCCTCTTAATTGAGTGAACCGTTGCATGTATAACACTAGTTTATCCCAATTATGTTCATTAAAATCCTTGTTTGTAGTGGCTACCAAGTCTAATTTTGAAACGTATTTTGAGGTAGTGCATTGGAATAGCACCATTCCAAGAAGTTACTTACCATGTTCAGTTTTTGGTTGATGAAATAAAGCAAATAGGGAAGGGACTCTTTTGCTTGGCATGTCAAGACATTACATTTCCTTTACATAGCCTATTTGTCCATTCCATCTTCATGAATAAATCATCTCTTAGGGGATGATGGTAAGCCTACTAAGAAATAAGTACCCGCTCGAACTAGGATTGTAAATGCTTGTGAGTCAATTAAACACTTGATTGGTTCCAAAGCATTGCAAAATAAACATCAACGATATTTTTCTAAATTTCAAACCCTTTGGTCTAAGCATGGATACACTTTGAAAATCTTTGATATTGATGCTTGTCCTAAGGATTTTTTATCCTTAGAGACTTCTAAATATATTGACTTATATCTCAATCCATACTTCCCAAAGTTAACATAGGTAACTATGGCCCTAACTTCATGAATTTCACATAATGAACCTTGTGAAATAAATGATGTTTTTGACATAAACATTTAGTTTGAAAATTAAGGAAGACAGGTGTTTCTGGTAAAAAGAAACTCATTTAAGCAAGATAGATTGACAAATTGAACCCCACACATGACCATTTGGCGTCTGATCGCCCCGATTGAACAACCAAACCTTATGCCAGCTATCATACAACCAAACTTTGAACTAATTGAAGGAGAAAAAATAGATATAATTAGTAGTTTGAGGAGATTCACTTTTGAAACAAAGGAAGCACCAAGCTAGTGAAGAAACACAACAAACATCTTAGACAAACGAGAGGAAAACGTCGATATTGTGGCTGGAAGGCCCATATTACCACCTCCTACTTGGCAATAAATATCCCCTTTTTCATGATCTTGTGCTTCTCTAAATGATCTCTCTCAAAATCAAAATCCCAAAGAGAAGGTCCACATTCCGCTATTTCAAACTTAGACATCATAGTGCAAAGTATATCTAGAGATGTATCTTAAGGAATCAACGCAACTGAGACAGATCAATAAGGAGACATTTTCTATGCTCTTTCATAGACGAAACAGATCTACACATTTCACAAGCGATTCTCATTTAAATCATTGAGTTCTTATTGTTTGATCACTTTAGAGGTATAGAATGTTTCTCACTACCTTGGTCTTGGAAAATAAAGGTTCACTCTAGGTTAACATTTTGGATAAAACATTTCATCCACCCTTCATCAAATTTGATACTTCACTTCACCAAAATTTGCAAACTTTTGAACACATCAACACTTTGGACTTATACATTCATCAAACTAATCCCCTAAATTAGCTACTTTGTGTGTGAAATGGATCCTTTTCCATACACTCAATTGAGTTAGTCATCACATTTTTGGACTAGTTTATCTTGAAGGTCACAAGTCTACCTTAAATATTTATATGTTCATTGACACCTTTATCCATAGCATCAAAACATCAAACCTCTTTTTCTAAAAGTGTCATCCAAAATTTTAGAAAGTTCATCCCCCATATCACTGACCCTTTTCATCACCCACTCACATCATTGGTCCTAAAAACCTTAGAGGTTCACTTTTGCAACAAGATCAAAACACAAGAAAAACATGGAATATAAACTTGATTCATACATCATGAGTGATCTAAATCAACCAAACTATCAAAGCCTTACAATACCAATTGATTATCAAAGCTCACATTTATACATTTCACATATGGGATCATTATACCCTACAAACCTCAATGCTACAACAAATGTGAGCATGCCCAATCTAAATTTTGGAACACCTTTCCATAGATTTAAATCAAAGTCAAAACCTAAAAAATCTATCAACCAAACTATCAATACATGAGTCTTCAACAAAACAATGTTCATTATCCCATCAAATCAATACATGCCAAATGTGAGTATACCAAATACAAACTTACCAAACATGAACATATCAAATCCACACTTGGTAAAATATGGGATAGATACGCTTGCAAATCACACCAATATTGTTCAAAATCCAAACAATATATTGACAACTCAATGTATTGATCCAAATCAAGGTAACATCATGCAAAATAAAGGCTACCTAAATCAAAGAAATGTGTTTCAAAACCACAAAAATGTTTAATGCCAACCTATAATGCAAAATCTAAACATCATCCCAAATCAAAACATTGTCCAAAATCAATTTTTTCATGATCCCATACAAATACCACAAGTGTATATTTCAAATATGCTTGACCAACAACCAAATCAACTATATCAAGTGTATAAAAAACAAAATCAAGGTCAAATTTTGTGAAGTCAAATTGCTACACTTGCCAAATTTGTTGATTCATATCACCAAGAGACATGCCCACCCCAAAATTGACACACTCCCCCATTGGTTAAACAATGTCATCAAAACATTGAGTTGTGTCCATAACCATATCAAGAATAACATCCTCAATATCAAGAAGTTGGATATCAAAATCAACAACCTCAACAAGATCAATCACCACATCTCCAAGATGAATCACAACTATATGAATCTCAACAAGCACAAATCTCACAAGATGACAAACATGAATACACTCCTTTAGGGGAGCCAATTGAATCAACATTAAGCACGTTAGTCCATGCTAAACCTATCAATCTTCTAGAATCATTAAATGGGGGTGAACCTAACATCAAGTTCCCATGGGATGATGACAATGCTTATTGTGAATACCATAGCACAAAAGGTCATGACACGTCAAATTGTATCAAACTCAAAGATCTCATCCAAGACCTTCTTGATCAAGGAAAAATAATTGTTGAGGATAATGATCAAGATTCAACCACTAATGATAGCAGTGACAATCTCTCCACCACAATTTTTGAAAATAATGATCAATATCTATCCATCAACTAGCCCCTTGAAGGTGTTTCTACCATACCCAATAATCAAATCAACATACATCAAGAGTCACTTTTTAATCATGATCAAAACCCATCAACAATATCCAACAAGGATCCATTTCAAGAAGCATTAACATCATTTGATCCTATGATTGAAAATCTCCACCACCATTTTTGAGGAAAGAATTCAAGATCCATTCACCAATGATCATGTTGACAATATCTCAACATCACCTAATGAGTTAGAGGACATATCTCAAGAATTTATTCCAAATAATGATCAACATCTTTAACCAAAGTCTAGTAATGGTCCTTTCTAAGACATATTGACATCCTTTGACCTCATGGTTGCAAATATAGAAGGAATCCTCAACTCAACACTTGATCCAAACCCACCCACCCGCCCCTACTATTCTAAGGGCATGAGGCCCTTTCTTTCATCCATTCCAGACGCGCGGGCGAGGCTTAGGCACGTTGAATAGAGTATGGTAGGGTGACCCGTTCGTTACAGCTGGAACAGCAGTGATGGAGGATAGGACACAAGCAGGTTCGGCTCCGGGCTTTCTCGGTTATTCCATCTTCTTGGTACCCACCACTTATCAATGTAGAGATTCCAGACCGCCGGATTGAAGGGCACTACCTCTTTTTGTATAGGAGCCTCGGCTACAGCAGCATTGGTCGAAGGAACATTCACTTATTCATTAGTGGCCTTATCCCATCCCAGTCATTCCGCCCATCTATCTCCTCCCACCCCAAACGAATTCCATCCAATGCAAGCCCATCCCACCCGCCCTCACCCCCCTCTCTACTGATGCCCACCGTCGCGACCGATGAGTACTTCCTGCTACTGGCCGGACGAATAAAACGAATACTCTTCTGCGGTTGCCCTACTATTCTAATGGGCCTTGAAGCAAGCGATTAAAGAAACAAAAGGGCTGCGAGCTCGGCCCGTAGGGCAGAATGCTAGAGAGAGGAATGCGAATCAAGAATGCTGCGCTCCCTCGACTACTGTAGATGGAGGAATGCTCGGAATACGAGAATGCTGTTACAAGACTCCTTGCCCTATCTAGAGTAGGGGGTTCGACAACAGGCACCCGCCAATGATTGATAGGGGTTCGTCCGTAGGGCGCCCGGAGCTTCGCTCTCAAGCCCTCTCTCCAACGATGCTATGCTCCCGAAGAAGCCCACGTACCTAAGGAACTTGCAAATGAGGTGCAACCAGCCGGAATGAATTTCTTATCCCCGAGAACAGCAGGTTGAGCGCAATCAATGCTATCTCCCAGGTCGATTTCTCGCCCTCGACCAGCAATAGTTCCCCACCCAACTATAGGGGTGGGTGGGAGGCTAGCCGATTGGGAAGCAGGGTGGGCCCCCCGGGGGGGGGGTGGGAGGATATAGAGTACGCCAGGCCCTACAATAATCTACCGACTACCATAGAATAGTAGGGGCCCTATGCACCACCCGGCAAGGGGAATCTTAGTTCGAACCCTCTATCTCTATGGACGTAATATCGATGCATCCATATCACGTATAGAAGAAATCCCAGTCAAGCCCCACCTTTATCGAGTAGGGCTATATATAGTAGAGAGTAGGGCCCCTACTATTGGTTGCGAGCGCATAAATGATTTCATAGAAACGTCTGTAACTAGCCCTACTATTCTATGGGGTCAGCTTATTCCAAATTATATGCGAGTATGGTCGGTCCTGACCCCACCGACCCATTCGCCTTAGGGCATGGTCGGCCCTACTATTCTATGGAGCGGGCGGGTGGGAGGCCCCTACAATTCTATGTGGGTTTCGGGGGGGGTGGGAGGCCCTTTCTGGGATGGGTGGGAGGGGCGGGTGGGGGGACAAAAGGGGTTGCCACCCACCCCTGGGCGAGTATGGTCGGTGGGTAAGACACATATGGTCGGTGAGCGAAGCTCTGGTGGGGTCCGCTACATCTCTATATCCTCCCACCCCCCCCGGTTAGAAGCTAGGGTTCACGGTGGGCGAAGCCCGAGACGGTGCGCCGGCGGATAGTGGGGTCCGCCTTGGATGGTGGGGTCTTGCAGTCGAGTGCCAGTTATATATCCTAGATGACTTCGAACCCGAGGGCAGCAACCTACCTACGTGAGTTATAGGGATACAGGGTGAGTAAACCTATCCGTTGAGTCAGCAACCGAGGCCGGGCTATAATGGGGCTTGGGGGCGGGTGGGAGCCCCCCCGCTTCAGTAGATTAGTTGTTCCGGCTCCAGCATAGATATAGATAGGCCATCAGTCGTATCACGTATATAACACGATGTAGAATCATGATGATGTCGACCCCCTCTATATCTATATCTAGATCTATTCATAAGTGGTAGGGGAAGGAGTTAGGGTCTCCTCCCAGTGCTGCCCTAGAACCCATGTCTGATCCCCTCTCTCATCCCTAGTTAGCTCCGAACTCCTCCCCCAGCAGGCCCGGAAGGCCCGGTCCCAGACACATCCGGACAGAGACGGGCAGTAGTTATTCATTCGTGTTCCTTACCCCTTAGGGGCCTACCCGGCCTTACTCGAATCACCATATCTTCTCAAGCTGCTGTATCAGTATCCGTGATCAATGGATGGTAATAGCGATCAGTATCCGTCCCAGGATCGGGTGGTGGGCGCACAAGAGCAGGGATTCAGATTCCCTGTCGACTCGTTACCACTGCCCTTGCAATCAGTTTACTCCGATTCATCCGGGCAGGGGCGCATATGGGCCACCATACATACCCCACCCTAGCCTTCCTCCGGATCGGATGGATTCAATTGAAGATCAAGAAAATATTGAGCCAATAACCATGCCTAATGAAGACATTCAAGAACCCTTTAAGCATTCTATCCTTTGAAATTGACCTATGTCAAGAACTTGATCCAAAGCATGTCGAAAGAAATTCCAAAATTAATCAAGATCAAGGATCCATATCTCCAAGATGCTACCATGATCTAATGGGTATTTTCCAATCCATACAAGATGTCACAAATAATGATCATATCCATATATCACATACTCCTCCATCTACCCATGAGATGCTTACTCCTAATGGACATTTCAATGATCTTCATCCAAAACAAGAGTCTCATACTATTGATATCATTATCAAGGAACAAGAGTCTCCTACTCTTAATGTATTTACACATGATCAAGGAATAGTAGAGTCCATAGACATATCAAAAATTGATCATGAAGAAGACCTCTACATGGAGGGTAAATCAGAAACTTCCTTTGAAGAGAAAGCAGAAAGGGATCATGGGGAAGACTCCTATATGGATTGTAAAGCATCAACACCTTTTGAAGAAACATCAAAGTCAGACACATCCTCCATACAAATTGAAGAAAGTGAGTACGGGGATATCAAGCATTATCAAAAATTAAAAAAATCAAAACAATCATGTACATCAAGGAAATGGTTTATCAGTAGAAAAATCAAAGCATGTTAGTAATACTCCCATAATAATAGGGGCAACTTTATCTAGTGAAAACACCAACATGGGGAGCATGAAGAGTCCTTATGATGAAATAGCTACCAACACTCCAACCATTCATATCATGAATCATCATCCATGCATAGATTTCCACCCACTAATTGGGACCAACCACAAGAAAGAGGTCTATATCAAATAAAATAGCAAATTATTGAAGAAAAAGAATCGACAAAGAAAAATAGAAAAGAAAAATTCAAATGGATACCAAAGAAAAATAAAGAATATCTTCCCTATCAAACTCCATTAGTCAAAGAAACTATGGGGAAAAATAAAAAGGGAAGTTCATCCATCAAAACTATCCATTGTTGCAACATAAAGCTTCAAGAGTGACCTACAAAGTATAAAAGAAGTTGGTCCCAATCGAATCTCCATATCTACCCATCATTGCTCATCATCCCAAGTTTGGAGAATCAAAATTCTAAACTACCGACCAATCCATCTACATCTTGTATCCCTCAACGCATTCCACCATCCACTTCAACATCCATGGTATCCAACTCTCGTATTGACCATGTATTGGTAGCAACTCTTTATCATAAGGACTCTAAGGGCACTCTATTGCAATGTGCGCATCTAGGTAAGGTTAACTTTGATATTGACAAAGAAGATAAGAGAATCCAAGGGTTACATTCAAGTGACCGTATCCTAACTGTAGACACGCAAAATTAACATTATGCATCCGCTCATCAAATCCATTCACTAGGAAAATCAGGTCAATCCAAAGGTTTAATCAAATAATACCATTTCATCTCTTATAAATCATTCAACCATTATCTTGCATCATCCATTTAATTAAATAAATCAGGACTTTATTTAATTGAAATCCAATTCATATTTCCCTCTTTGATTTAATTTAAATCCCTAAATCAAGTCAAATTGGTCAAAACATCGTAATCATCATTAATTTAATCTAACCATGATTAAATGCTAATCTTACCCACTTGCATTCTCTAGATATCTCCACTTGCACAAATAAATCAATTTATTGATTTATTAAAACCCTCATTTTCACTCAACATGGCCCTCAAATTTGAAAATCATGACAAGTTGATTTGTCCCTCCAACATTGTATTTATTGCTCTTTTTCTTGTCCCCCTCTCTAAATTTATTGCCAAATTTGAATTCAAATTCTCCCTCTCATGGGCACATTTCCCTAATCTTGCACATACATCAACCACTCACCACTTGACAAGTGTCTTCCTCTCATTTGTCCAATCTTAGTCCCACATCCTCCATGTTTGGCACTCTTAGCAATTGAAAATCTTTAAATAGAGGCTTCATCCTCAAGCAAATCCTCCACAACTCCACAATCTGATACAAGGTTAATCTCTTCAATGGGGAGCTAATCTTGTCCACACCATCTTCATATCACATTCATAGCAATTTCATCATTTAGCTTAGCTTGATCAAGGATTGGGAAAGGGCTTCTTTCCATAGAAGCACCAATCCAATATGAGATGACTCACTTCATGTTTTTCATGTGCTTATTTAGCTCGATTTTATCATTTGTGTGCATTTGAAAACATTGATGTACCATTTCATATGGATGTTGTTATTTGATTTGTTTTAAACTAAAATGTTAATGTGTGTTGTTTGTTTTGAGCAAATGCAGATTTCACCATCTACATAATGGCGCTAGAAGGAAGGCTGTCACTATTAGATATATATATGTTACTGACGTTCCTAAGTCTGATTGATGTTTCATTGTTTTTGAATATCATCATCACTGCCATCCTCTATATGCATTTGGGTTTTTTTGAAATCTAATAGGTTGTGTCTGATTGATTCAGTGCAGATTCAGAGTTAAGTATTTATATCTGATTGCTACTTACATTTTTAAATCTGACATGACCTTGAATTCACTGTGACAATGCAAAGCTTGTTCCCTTCACGAAGTCTAGGGAAATGTCTCCTCCATTTAAAAATGAACTGTTTCCTTACTATTGAGGGTGCCAAATAAATAAATAAACAAATAAATTGGGTCCCAAGGAATAATCATAATTTGTAGAAATTACTGTATATCTGTGTTTCTATTTCGCCTCATCATATGTAATTTCGTGTGTGATATGTTATCCTGCACTTTCTAACATTGGTTGCAACAGGGGCACATTCTTACCAGTCATCTTTGATTGGAGGTTCTTTAAATAGCTTTGAGCATGTTATTTTCTTCTCTCCACCTGTCATTATACCACTGTCACATTTGACTTTGCGCAGGCCATGTCTCTGTAAATGCCACAATTTGTTTTCTATTTTTCTGACCAATGAAAACTTCCCCATTGTGGAATTATTCCCTTGAAAATGAGACAGTATGCTAATGAGGTTTACAGTTTTCAAATTTCCTAAGCCTCCATTATCCTGGGTAGTAGCAGCAGTAGCTAACAACCCCTAGGACAATGCATCCTCAGGCTGTGTTTTTCGCTTCCGTCTGTTATGCCCTGCAAGTCTTCGTTTACAGCTTCTTCTTTTTTCCTTCAACAAATCCTGGAAGCGGATGAAATATGCTGCACTGTTGACAAAAAAAAAGACCTTTGCACAAGATTACCAACGAGGGCTTTTGAAGCCTTAGAATGAGCCTCGTAGACTTTGTGGCACCTGTGGTAGTCCTTAGCAGTAGTAAGATCACCGCGGCAGTCATCTACTTGACACATAGGATGAGAGCTACCTGGAGAGACTGATCTTATCTGCTTGGTCTGTCTAGACGAGCTTGCATCATCGGCATAAAAGTAACAACTCGCTCCAAGCTTCAATGCGAGGCTCCCATCAACATCATCCTCTTCTGATGAATCTTTTGAAACAAGGGTGTCGTGGGTTTGTATGGAGATATGACTTCTGCGCATATACTCTTGCTGCGCACATACTAATCTGAATGCTTTACAGATCAAATTACTTAGTCATTACTTGAACATCGCTTTTAAAATATTCCATTATAAGAAAGGCTTTAAACAAAAAAAAAATGCTTATGGGAGGTTTTGAAAGATGGGCACGTAGCCATGCTTAGTTTTGACCACTCACTACTTCTAGACACCGCTTTAAAATGTTAGTTTTATTTTCTGTATATTCACACATGGATGTTGGTTTTTATTTCTATCAATGCTTGCTACGCAGGAAGGAGTGATAAAAGCGCGCCTGTCGTTGGGATATAGAGACCAGTGCGTGCCCTTGCTCATTCCTCTGAGAAAAATGCAGGGTTAAGGAGCTTTATTTTCCATGGAAGTACGAGCATGAGAGGTACACGCATGAGAAATGTCTTCTTGAGGTGTGAAAATAGAGCTGACACGTTTCTGCCATAATAAAGCATCATCAGTTTGATTATTGACTTCTAATTTGCGCTGCACTCCCATCACTCTTGCTTGTTGTTCAATCTTACTTCTGGCGTGATGGTCAAGGTGCTAGTGATTGTGCAGTAAAGTAGCTAAGATTTATTTTATGTCACATGGCATTTATTCTTAGCTATTTCAAAATTTTGAAGTCTAACAACTCCAACCGCCGCTTTCAATCCTCTGCCATGAAATTGTTTAGAACAGTCCCCTTCCTTGCTAACACGTTATGTCACACAGTCTGTTTACTTCCCTGTGCACCAACACCATTGTGGGAGACTAGCGTCCTTTCTTGACTTAAAGCCATCCACAATCCCCCTGCTGTCAATCACCTCAGTCTAAGTCTTCTTTTACTCATCCAAATGTGAGATTTGATGTTATTTGCTGCGAATTGAGGACATATGTGTTAATCTCGGGCGGAGTAGCTCTTGTCTCATGATTACGCAGTAAGGAACCATGTGACTTAACAATTTGAATATGCATCAGTTCAACAAAGGTCCTTGCGTTCTTCATATTTTAGATGAATATTCATGCATTTGTTAATATCTGACAACCAAGTTCCTGCGTTCTTCATATCGTAAATGAATGTTCGGGCATTTATTAACATCTGACAAAGTTTTCTGTGTTCCCTATGATTAATGAATGTTCTTTTCATAGCCTCACATAACTGCGTTTTCTTGTGGTCTTAAAGGCCATTCACTCCAAAAGGAGGAAGCTTTACGCTTGGCAAAGGAAGATCTAGAGAAAGAAGTGCACAGATTTCAAAATACTTCCTGCACATTTACTTCACACACATTATTTGTGTAGGCCAAAAGATAGGTATTTCTTAAATTCTTTCATAGTTAATGCAATTCGGCAGGTACACAATTGAACTCCTCGGCCTTTGCCCATGAGGGAATCATAAGAGGTCATACAAACTCTTACTCATTTATTGTTTTGTAGGAGAAATACGAGGCAATGTGCCAGGATCACACTATGTATCAATTTCTTTAGAGAATTCTTGTCAGATAACTTGATACACCTATCTTGATTGAGTGCATTGTTTTATTTGTTCACTCATAAGTCAATATTCTCTTAAAATAAATGTCATAATGTTATAAGTCAACATTTGAAATTGGGGAAAGGTGTATGCTTTTAGAAGATTTATTCTTTAGGGGCTTAATAACTTTAGTGAGAAGGAAGGGGTCTAAACAAATTTGATGGTTTTTATCTTTCAATGAACTTTTCATGTGAAATCTTAGTTTATTAAGATTAAACTATCAACAAGAGAAACCTTTATTAGAAAACCCTCTAGTTTTATATTTGCTTAAAGTCTAAGGAGAGCATGATTCATTTATGAAAGCCTCTTTCTATCTTACAAATTTGAATCATATTATTGTTTAATAAATTTGATGTTCTAATTATCACATGATTGTCTTTTCCTTTTTATAGGCACAAACGAAGGAAAACGATGAAGGAGAACAAAGGAAAAAGGTGAAATCGACATTAGCGAAAATGAAAGCAAAAATTGGAGTTGAAGAATTTTGAATCAAATTTGAAACTCATAAAGCATTTTTAAATGCTTTAAAGAGCTTTCATTTACGCTTTAGTTTTTTGATTTAGATCAACTCAAATCTTTTTGGGCTCTTTAAAGGAACACTTCATTTTTTCATTGCAAAAGGGTTAAAACGAACTTTAGGCAACATTGACTAGATTTTGTTTGAAGGTTAACAAATTGAACAAAACAACTTCACTCAAGTTTGGTGCTTTAAAATGAATTCATCATTGCTTTGAAGGCTAAAACGAACAAGTGTCTGAATTGAGTGATTTTGTCTTTGATGCATTTTTGAGTGCGTATCCTCTCCCCTTACGCTTCGTGTGATCTAGGGTGCAAGAGAAACATTCAAAGTGCATTTTACTGCTTTGAGTCACCTTTAGAGGGGCCTGCCTAAGAGACACATCCGAAAGGAGAACTCGAAGGCGACTCCAACCGGTTTTTCATTCGGGCCGGTATACAAATGGATAAGACTAAACTGTCAAGTCCTCATGGTATGTAGGCCTTAGCCGTACAGTGTCTTTCAGAATGGGGTACAACCGTAAAACGTATAAGAGCCCCTAGTAGGATTGATTAAAGCCTTTAGTGGCTTGCTGGACGCTCGCAAGGTGTCATGTCCCCGATGTTGTGTCATTAAGAACCTTGTTTGTAGTTGCCATCCAGTCCATCCAACGAGTTTTTCAAAGTGGTGCATTGGAACTTAGATTCCAAGAAGTTACTTGCCATGTCCGATCTTGGTTGAAATATAGAGGTTAAGACTTCATTCTTAACATACCTTTATATTTTGTCCTTGGTTGCATGTAAAGTCATCTCTTCTACTACGAAGGGCATGAGGCAAGCCCACCAAGAAAAACGTACCAATTGAGATAGGATGTTACATTGCTTGTTTGAAAACACAGTGCGTTTATCGAAAACATTGGAAAACCATCATTCAACATCATCATCAGAATTTCAAACCCCTTAGTTAGAGCAAATACCTTTGACAAAACCCAAGAACTATTGCTTTCCCTTGGGATTATGTCCTTAGAGGTTTCTAAGTAATTGGGTTTACATCTTAATTTGCTCTTACAAAGGTCAACATTAGGCAACCCTTGTCCTGATTTCTTGGAACTTCCACATAGCACTTTGTGGGATGAAAAGAAGTTGTGACATTGGAAATTCAATTTGAAAACTAATCAAGAGTGTGTTTGTGGTAAAAAGAATCCATTAAGCAAAGATTAAATCAATTGGACCCCACATATGTGCTTGGCATCTTTTGGTCATATGGTTTTCATGCGAACATTGATCTTTTGATTTTGAGTTACTCTTAGAGAAAGGCATGTTCTTCACTATCTTGGCCTAGTAAACAAGTCCTTCCTAGGTTCATTTAGGATCACATCAAACACTTCATCCATCTCAAACACTTATCATCTTCATCCCAAACAACTTTAGAGCTTTTGAAAACATCATTCTAGACTTAGGCACATCATCAAAATCAAAATCACCTCGTTTAGTTAAATGTATGGGAATGCATCCTTTCTCGTACATTTAATTGAATTAGCGACCCTTTGAACAAAGTTCATCCTAAGATCACATCTAACATCTTAGGGTTTACAAGTTCATCATCCAAATCAAACCAATCAAAATCAAACCCTAAGTCTAGCATTGATCAAAAGTTCCTAAACGTTCATCACTCGCATCATTTACACCTTTCATCCTTCATCTCGTCATCAGTCCTAGGAACCTAGAGGTCACTTTGCAACAAGGTCAAAACACAAGGAGAACATGGAATACAAACTTGATCCATACATCATGAGTAATCCAAATCAAATGAACTTTCAAAGCCTTACAACATCGATCAATTATCAACACTCACATCTATACAATCCATACATGGGATCATTACCTTCTACAAACTTCAATGGTACAAATATGAGTATACCCAATCAAGAGTTTGGAACACCTTTTCCAATGGTAGATCTAAATCCAAACCCACAAGTCTGTCAACCGAACAATCAAGCATGAGCCTTCAAACGAACAACATCATCCCACCAAATCCCTACAAGCCAAATGAGAATGTACCAAGCACAAGTTTTTGAAACATGAATCCAGAAAACTTTGGGATGGATACATTCACAAACCATACGAATATTCCAAACATGAAAAATGGTCAATTTCAACCTATCATGCCAAATTTGAGTGTCATCCCAAATCAGAACATTGTCCAAAATCAAACACAAGTACACACTCCAAATCTGCTTAAACAAGAGCCAAATCAACTATATCAAGGGAGTCAAGATCGAAATCAAGAACAAATTTGGTGAGATCAAATCATGACATTTACCAAGATAGTTGAGTCATTGCGCCAAGGGAAATCTCCACCACCATTACCAACATCATTCCTTGGTTTAGGGCTTCCCCCTTTACCTAGCACCAATCATTCCATCCAAATCAATCCACCTAACACCCATCAAACCATCACATCAAATCCTTCAAATATACCATCAACATCACACCAATGGATGGTATCTAATCAAACAACAACATTGATCCCAAATCGAAATACGGTATCCCAAGGACCTATCACCTCGGTCATTCCAACCATCACTATCCCTTCAATCATTCCAACCACCACTATCATGCCCATCACATCTCAAACCCTCACGATCACTCCAAGCGTATCACTCATCACTACATCTAACACAATTCCAAATCCACCACCACTACCACCAAAACCAAATGCAGCAAGACAATATGACATTGCTCTAAAAGCTCACCAGTCATACCAAAAGGCCATCCAACAATATCTAGCCACGCAACAAGCAAGACAAGCTCGACAAGTGCAACAAGCCTCTCAAGCTGCCCAAGCCTCTCAAGCTACTCAACAAACACAAGCACAAACACAAAAAATGACAACTGTTGAGAACAAGGATCAAGATTAATCCATCATTGAGCACCTTGAAGCTATGTCTACTTCATCCAATGATCAAATCAACATATGTAAAGAGTCAATTTTTAATCATGATCAAAATCCACCAACAATACTCAACAATGATCCAATTCAAGAAATGTCAACATCACTTGACCCTATGGTCGAAGACATTCAAAACCTCTTTGCAACAATTGTTAAAAACAATGATCAAAACCTCTCAATTAAGGAGCACATTGAGGATGTTTCCACCCCATTTGATGACCAACTCACCATACATCAAGAGCCACTTTTTAGTGGGCTATTTCAAGGATTGTTAGGATTATTCGATCCTATCGACATAATGCATGATCATGTTGAAAATGTCTCTACATTGCCTTATAAGTTAGAGGACATATCTCAAGAATTTATCCCAAAGCATGATCAAAATCTTCCACTAAGGTCTAGCAATGGTCCTTTCCAGGACATATTGACCCTAAAATTGACACTTGAGGATATTGAACCATTTACCATGTCTAATGATGACATCCGAGAACTCTTGGTGAGCAACCCATCCTCTGAAAATAACCCATGTCAAGAACTTGATCCAAGGCATGTCGAAAGCAACTCCGAAATCATTCAAGATCAAGAATTTGTATCTTCAAGATACTACAATAATCTAATGGACACCCTCTTATCTATGCAAGATGATCATATAAATGTAGCACATACTCCTCCATCTACCCATGAGATGCGTTCTATGAATGGACACGTAGATGATCTTCATCTAGAACAAGATTTTGTTACACAAAAAGAGCAAATTATTAACTCCTACAGTCAAACTGAGTTATCAACATCAAGATCAGATATATCCCAAACTCAGATTGAGGAAATCATGAATAAAGATATCAAACATTATCCACTCAAGGAAGAAAATGAGACAGAACAGTATAATCCAAAGTTAGCAGAGCATCCAATCGAAATAACACCATTTGCAGTGGTCATTTATCAAAGAATGCATTCCAAACAAGATCTCTCAAAACAGGCGATATCAAAGCATGAAAGTACTACTTCCAAAATACTGGGGGCAACTTCGTCTCAAGAAAACGTCAACATAGGAAACACGAAGAGTCCTTATGATGAAACTAGTGTTAATACTACAACTAGCCATGCCATGAATCTTCATCCACCCATCACCCCATCCACAAATTGGGACCAAATGAATCAAAGTACGAAGAACGTTATGAAAGGAAAAGAATCAGAAAAGCATAATGGACAAATCAAATATATATGGATACCAAAAAATACCAAGAAAGATTATCCCTACAAACTCCATCAGTCAAAGAAACTATGGGGCAAAATAAAAAGGGGAAAAGTATCCATCAAAGATGTCCACAAAAGCAAAAGTAGAATTTTCAAGCAACGTACAAAGTGTATCAAGCAGTTGGTCCTAATTCCATGCACACTTTCGTATCCACCCATCATTGCTCATCTTCCCAAGTTTGGAGAGTCAAAGGTTCCAAACTATCAACCAATCCATCTTTTATCCCTAAACACACTCCATCCATGCCTCCACGCATGATATCCAATTCTCACATCGACCATGTATTGGCAACAACCCTTTATCATAAGGATTTAGAAGGCACTCTATCGCGATGTGTGTACAGAGACAGAGTTAACCCTGGTATCAATAAAGTAGATCAAGAATCCCAAAAGTTGCATTCAAGTGCACGTATCTTAGCAAAGCAACTCCTTCAAGCAAGATATCAATGGAACATTATGATAGGGGCATCTACATCAACACCACTAGGTGGTTCAACATGAATCTTTCAAAAAAAGCAAAAAAAGCAAAAAAGCAAAAAATTCAAAAAAAAATTAGAAAAAGGATTGAAAACAATAAAGAGAAAAAATCGTCCTTTAGTGAAAACTGCATGTGCGGCACTTTGGGCAATACCGTGATGAAAACTTGGAAAACAGGCATCATGTGTGGAATCGAGCATCTACGTACGCCACTTTAGATGAAAGCATCTCATCCCATCCATAATAAATCGAGCATTCCATCCATCTTAGCCATAATAAATCCATTCATCCATAAACCATTTATCCAATCCATTTTCATCCATCATCGAAGTTATCTTGATCTTGATGAAGGTTTGGGGCACACTTTGCACTTGCTTATGGTAAACATCTTGACATGGGCCATTTTCATTGATCTTATCCTATGCAGCATTATCTGAGATATAAAGCACTATCCAAATGAGTTTTCTTGATCCAAAACCCTTATCTTATCGCAAGATAAATCCTTGGCATACTTTGCGTGCGTACCATATCCATCCATCCATAAACATATCCAAAGATCCATCCCTAACATTTCGTACATTGCTAGACACTGGGGGCAAATATTTACATCTTGCTTCAAGAATAAATCTTGATCTATATCCTCCAACTTATGTGGTAATATGAACATTGGAAAATGTGAAATCAAATTGGTCAAAAGCAGTTGTGATCCAAAATCCAAATCACCAGCCCATGGCATATTTTGACAAGAAGATGTTCCTTATCAGTCTTCATCTTTTATCGAACATCGATCCAAACAATCACTATCAGTTGCATCTAAGTTGCACTTCAAACATCACATCATTTCATCCAAAACAACTTTTGTTCCAAACCAAGCTTCATCAATCATGATCAATCAAATCCAATCAAGAAATCATCAGGATATCATTGTGTTGCTTAACACTATCCTTGCATTGTTGTGCATCCTCAACAATGTTATCATCATCAATCCTGATCAATCAACCCTTTCATTGTTGTGCATCCTCAACAATGTTATCATCATCAATCCTGATCAGTCAATCCTTGCATTGTTGTGCATCCTCAACAATGTTATCATCATCATCAATCCATTGATCTGATCAATCAACCTTAGCTTGGTCTTCAACAAAAATCATAAACAGAGCACTGATATCATCACACATGTCCATATCCAAATTGTCAAAATCATGCAAAAATCCAAAAACATCAGAAAATCCAAAAACATCATAAACATCAAAAAATCTAAAAACAATCAAAAATAGAAAACATCAAAAACATTGGAATCCGAACTACGTCATCTCTAAGCTTAAACGTAGGCAAGGCTAATCTTTGATCAGCCCCCAAGAAATCAAAATCCAAAACATTCAAAACATCAAAATCCAAAAACATTCATAAAATCTCACAAAATCCAAAAACATTTGAAAAAAATAAAAAAACTCAAAAACAGCCTCAAAACATTCCAAAAAATGTCAAAAACATCCAAATATTTGAAAAAATCCATCCATCTCATTTCACTTTCACTCGAAATAATCAATCATTCATAATAAACTGATCGACACCTTCATCCTTTGACAACACAAACATAAACAATCATAGTAGTCAGCAAAAGCAAGTTTCAATCGTAAAATCAAAATCGAAACAACAAACCGTCAAAAAGAAAATCAGACTCTTGATCATTTGCAGACATGTTAATCAACCTTGTATCAAAATCCTATCAATCAACTTATCAAAACCATCATCATCCTATACAATGCATGTCCTAGGATATATCGTTCTGACAATGGGCATCATTTTGGATATCACTTTGGATTTTTATCCTATCAAAACACATCCCTATGGCTGAAGGTATGAAGAACATTGGCTTGTTTGTGTACTTGATCTTTTCTTTTGATTTATCTTATTGCGCTCATTCTAAGGACCTCTCGATGATATCCAAATGAAGGATTTAGAGAGATAGGAATGGGGCAACGATCATTATCTTTTGTCTGTTGTGCTTGTTGGACGTTCTTGTAAAATAACTTGGTGAATACTTGCTTTGTTAGGTACGTCCTAGCAAGGTTTCTGTATGTCAAGTGTGAACAAGAATACTCCTATCTGCTTGTCGAGTCAAAGTCCATCGCACTAGGTACAACGCCATCCTGGTTCTTTATACCTTGATGCATCGTACCTGCGTGTGTTATCAAACATAAGGTAAGTAGCCCTTTTAAAATCCCAATCCTTGATAAGAAAATCATCATCATTTATCATCATCGTCATCTATCATCATCATCATCTCTAATAAAGTCTCATTAGATCATGGACTTGTTGGATCCTCTTGTCATCATTTCTCATTTCCGCACTAACATCATCATCGCCAATGCATCCATCATGCATCCATCTTGCATCCACAAACCATCATCATTTTGCACATCATCTCATAGGAATTTTCATCATCATAATATAGATCTGTTAGTCTAAGCATCTGCATAAATCATCCATTACATAATCACAACATATCACATCATCAATCTCATCCATCTCATATCATATCATCATTTAAGTTGTTTAGGATAATATAGATTTGTTATTCTAAGCATCTTGAAATCATCTCATTTGCATCATTGTCCATAGCCATCCATTTTGAACCTCTTTATCGCGAGATCGACCCTCAAATTGAATCTTTTCACTCGATCTCTCGAGGGGGCAATGTACCAGTGTACTTTCTACTAGGGCATCTGAAAAATCAGAAAATTTTTGAATTTTGTTCGTGGCAAGATTATTTTTTGAAACAACGCAACAAGTACATTGCTTCAAAGAGGGGAAAAATGTAGACACACAAAATTAACATTATGCATCCGCTCATCAAATCCATTCACTAGGCAAATCAGGTCAATCCAAAGGTTTAATCAAATAATACCATTTCATCTCTCATAAATCATTCAACCTTTATCTTGCATCATCCATTTAATTAAATAAATCAGGACTTTATTTAATTGAAATCCAATTCATATTTCCTTCTTTTATTTAATTTAAATCCCTAAATCAAGTCAAATTGGTCAAAACATCGTAATCATCATTAATTTAATCTAACCATGATTAAATGCTAATCTTACCCACTTGCACAAATAAATCAATTTATTGATTTATTAAAACCCTCATTTTCACTCAACATGGCCCTCAAATTTGACAATCATGACAAGTTGATTTGTCCCTCCAACATTGCATTTATTGCTCTTTTTCTCATCCCCCTCTCTAAATTTATTGCCAAATTTGAATTCAAATTCTCCCTCTCATGGGCACATTTCCCTAATCTTGCACATACATCAACCACTCACAAGTTGACAAGTGTCTTCCTCTCATTTGTCCAATCTTAGTCCCACATCCTCCATGTTTGGCACTCTTAGCATTTGAAAATATTTAAATAGAGGCTTCATCCTCAAGAAAATCCTCCACAACTCCACAATCTGATACAAGGTTAATCTCTTCAATGGGGAGCTAATCTTGTCCACACCATCTTCATATCACATTCATAGCAATTTCATCATTTAGCTTAGCTTGATCAAGGATTGGGAAAGGGCTTCTTTCCATAGAAGCACCGATCCAATATGAGATGACTCACTTCATGTTTTACATGTGCTTATTTAGCTTGCTTTTATCATTTGTGTGCATTTGAAAACATTGACGTACCATTTCATATGGATGTTGTTATTTGCTTTGTTTTAAACTAACATGCTAATGTGTGTTGTTTGTTTTGAGCAAATGCAGATTTCACCATCTACACTAACAAAGCAACTCATCCAAACAGGATATCATTGGCACATCATGACATTAAAATCTATATCATCACCAACAACGTCTACATCAGCATCACCAAGTGGTTCAACATGAGCATAATTTCAAAAAAATTAATTTTTTTTTAAAAATCAAGAAAATAGTTGAGAAAAATCATCCTCTAGTGAAAACCACTTTAGTGGCGCTTTGGACAAGTACCATGATGAAAACCTGATAAACAGGTGCCATGAGTAGAATCAATCATCTATGTGCACCATTTCAGGTGGAAGCATCTCATCCCATCCATAATAAATCCCACATTCCATCCATCTTATCCATAATAAATCCAAGAACCCTTCATTATCCAATCCATTTTCATCCCATCTAAATTATCTTGATCTTGGCAAAGGTTTGGTATCTACTTCACACTTGCTTATGGTAAACATCTTGACATGGGTCACTATCATTGATCCTATCCTAACCAACATTATATGAGCCATGAGGTATAGTCTATCCAAACATGTTATCCTATCACAAGATAATCCTTGGCATCCTTCGCATACCCATCCATCAATCCATTCATTTATCCATGCATCCACCCATATCATTCCATACATTGCTAGACACTAGGTATAGATACTTACATCTTGCTTTTGGAATAAATCTTGAGCTATATCCTATAACTTATGTGGTGATCTAAACATTTACAAAAAAAGAAAAATCAAATTAGTCAAAACATTTGTAAGCAAAAATCTAAATCACTAGCCCATGACACATTATGACGAGAAGATGTTCCTTACCAAGCTTTATCTTTTATCAAACATCAATCCAAACAATCAAATATCATTTGCATCTACCTTACACTTCAACGTCACATCAAATCATTCCAATGGATTTTGTTCCAAGCCTAGCTTCAAAATCTTGATCTATCTTATCCAATCAATCAATCTTTATGTTGTTCAACACTATCCTTGCATTGTTGAGCATCCTCGACAATGTTATCACTATCAGTAATCTATCAATTAGATCAATTAGTCTTAGCTTGGCTTTCAACAAAATCCCAAAACAAATCACTAAAATCATAACATATCCATACACTTGTCAACATTGTGCGAAAAATCCAAAAACTCTTGCAAAATCATCAAAAATCCAAAAATACTTGCAAAATATCATCAAAATCCTATACAACTAAAATCTAAAAACATTCAAAAAGTTGTAAAGTAAAAAAACCAAAACATCCAAAACACATTGAAAATCCTAAAAAAGTACCATATCGAACTACGTTGTCTTTGAGCTTGAACGTAGGTAAGGCCATCATTGATGTGCCCCCGAGGCACTTTAGGTTAGGAGTCCATCATAATAAATTGGTGATCCATCAAGTGTTCATTTCTCATCAATAATAAGTCAGATTCAATCGAATTACGAGTCTCTGAGCTTGAACATAGGCAAAGCCATCATTGATGTGCCCCTGAGACACCATAGGTTAGTCCTTTAGGATTCTGTCATAACAAACTGACAATCCATCAACTGTTCATATGTCATAAATAAGTCAAGTTAGTCGAACTACGTGGTCTCTGTATGTATAACGTAGGCAAGGATTATATTTGATCAACCCCCGAGGCCCCTAGGATAGTCTTTTAGGATAGGTTCTTGGTCAAAAACTCAAAAAACCCCTAAACATTTCAAAACACAGAAAAACCCTAAACATTTCAAAACTCAAAAAACCCCTAAACATTCGAAAACTTAGAAAACCCAAAAAAAATTGGAAAATAATAAAAAAACCCTAAACAACCTCAAACAATTGAAAACCAAAACATTCACATAAACTCTCAAAAAGAACAAAACAACCTCAAAACATTTTCAAAACACCAAAAACATCGAAATATTCTAGAAAATCCAAAACCATCCATCCCATTTTGCTTTCACCTGCAATAAACTTCACCCATAATAAATCAAACTGTCATCTTCAACCTTTGGCAAGACACATAGAAAGTAAGTATCGCAAGTTGAAAGGTGAGAACCTAAGTGTCAAAGTCTAAAGTATCAATCATAGGTAAACGAGTCACTGGACTTTGTATCAATGACTTATCACACACCTAGTCTTAGTCAAAACACCTGATAAACATGTTCTAGGATGCATCCTTCCAACAATGAATATTAACATCAGAAATCACCTTAGCTATGTTAAATTGGCAAGAGATATAAATTACACTGATTGTTTGTCTTTGATCTTTTCTCATGATTTATCTTATTGACCCATTCTGAGGACCTCTCGATGATGTTTAAACGATTTAGAGAGAAATGAATGGGGCATCGATCATTATCTTTCATTTTTTGTGCTTGTGGTTATTCTTGTAAAATAATCTCGATGCATACTTGCTTAGTTGTGTGTAGGGAGGTCGTTTGGAGTAGATTGTTGACTATTGCGTATGCTTTGGTCTGATATATTCTAAGCTCCTAAACTATATTCTGACAAGGTTTTAGTATGTCAAGGTGTGAACAAGAACTATGATATTTGTTTGTAGAGTCAAAGTCCATTACATTAGATACAACGCCATCCTAGTTATCAATACCATGATGCATCGTGTCTATATGTTATATCAAACATAAGGAATGACGAAAAGTCCCAATCTTGGATGTGAAAAAATAATTCACTCTCATCACCATCATCTAATAAAGTCTTGATGGACCATGTACTTATTGGACTTCTGAACCAATCTTAAAATCAATGGTTAATACATTCATCTTATTCTTCTTATTCTTCTATCTTTACTAACATTTCTATCCAAGTATCGAATATGTGTGATATATCAAAATATATATGAAGCTACTCATGGTTGATGACTGTCTATACATGATCAAATCTATCTACATTAGACATATAATCTTTCTAAAGAAGTACATCTTTCATCCTCTTTGAGTTGAATCAATGTTTCATCTTTGTCAAGAGATCAACCCAAAATTCAACATTTTTTCCCAATCTCTCGAGGGGGTAGGGTACTAGATTATTTTCCTTCCACTGGGGCATCCAAAAAAATTAGTAATTGTTTTTAAATTTTTGATATGAGCAACAATTTTAATCTGAAAAGTGCTAGTCTTTGAACCAACGTAACATGTACCTCGCTTCAAAGAGGGGCAAAATGAAAACACTTAAAAATGTCCTGAATGATATCACACACTCGAATTTGATATACTAACACCGTTTCATCCTAAAACCCATCCTTTTTTTGCTTAATTGATTAAATTAGCCTAGCTATTTAATTAATCGCATCATTTTCATCTATTAATCTGATTAATCTAATTAGGTTAATTCCTACCCCTTTCATGCTAACCTTTCATCCTGTTAAATTGGATAAATCAAAATATCTAATTTTAACACCTTAAATCCTCTCATTTAAATTAAATAACCTTAATTATTTAATTAAATGTCATTTTGACCCCTTTTCATTAAATAAGTTAATTATTTAATGGATATCCTAAATCCCCGTAATTTGCATAATTGAAACTTTGTTTTAATTATCAAATTACTAACTAATTCTAATTCTCCCACTTGCAAGGGATATTCCTTGAGAATATTCCTCCTTTGCACATTCCTCCAAAAGGGAATATTCTCATGGAATATTCTTTCCCTCTTCACTCATTTGAAAAAAGAAGGAATATTCTTCCTTGTAACAAACTTTCAACAAACTTATGTGCAAGTTTTGAAAGTGTGCTTCTTTGCATGATTGTGATCCCTTGATTAAAAATCAACTTACATTCTCAACCCTTGATGGGAATCCATGATCCATTCCTCCATTTTCCTTCCCTCTTGACCATTAACTGATTCTTTCAATCTTGACCATCGGTTTTATTTTTCCTATTCTATAAATAGACCTTGCATCTATTGAATAGGGATCCATCTTTTAATCGTAAACTTATGCAGTTAAAATCACTCTCATTTGCATCCATATTTAGCCTTTTTAGTTTAAAATCTTGATCATAATAGCTTAAAGCATCCATTAATGGATTCCATGGTAGCTTAGTTACATCCATTTACCGTATTTAGGAATTAGGACTTGCATCTTTTAATCTTGCATTCATTTAGAATAGATTTGCACACATTTACATCGATCAACTTAGCTTTCATCATGTTAATTTAGCTTTTATCATGTTTCACCTATATCATTCATCTGTTTCATCAGTTTTCTTCGATAAAACTGATTGAAACAAGCTCATTATATAAGGGATTGGGAAAGAGTCAACATTCCACATCAATGTGATACCACTCCCCCAATAGGATAAGTTTCAATGTCTTAGAGTAAATGTTTATCAAGCTTTCATGTTTTAGAATGTTAGTTTTAATGGCTTCTTCGTCTTTGTTTACATTAAATGATCTTATTGGGATTGATGCTTAGTGGCTTAAGTATGCTTCGAATCCATATGGATCAAGCGTAGTTAACATATACTATTGCATCAATCACAATAAGTAAAGAGAAGATAATTAAATGAAGTAAACCGCAACATATGGAAGGGAGAGATAAAATGTATGCATAATGAAATGTAATAGGGAGCAGCTGGAAAGAGAGGAGAGATAAGTACAGAGGAAATAAAGAAATGATTACAAGAAGATGGGGAAGACATTAATGAAGGAGTGAAGGAATTCGCAACCAAAATTGATATCTGCAAATTGTAAAATTTATTTGCTTGTAGACAAAATTTAATAAATTGAATTTGAATTTGAATTTTGGAGTTATGTAACTAGAATGTAAATCAAAGTAGTATGCTTGTAGTGGTTTTTTGGATTGAATTGAAATTGCTTCCATGTTTTTTGTGAAAATTTGAATTGATTTTAATTGACAAATAAAATTGTCAAGTTAAATTGGTATTGGCTATGGAATTCACCCATCTAATAAAACTTGTGAAGTTTAAACTGTATCAAATATCTATATAGGTTTTTTCTTTTTGGAGAGGCTTCATTATTAATATTGATTCAGATTTGGGAGGTATTGTTAGTGAATTTTGTTCTTTGCAATTAGAGGAAAAAGTGGTATCTCTTTCTCTTGATGCATTTCTCATTATTGAAGATTATATGGTTAAATTCAAAGCTTCGAGATCACATTTAGTTGATTGTGGGAAAAATAAATTTGATAAAGAAGGATTTTTCTTGATTTTGTCTAAGTTAAAGAGAACGTTTACAATTTTTTCTTCTACCTTTTATTCCACCATGGATGTCTTAGGTGACTCATTTAGCATGCCTTCTTTTGAGACATTTTATGAACATTTGACTAGGGAGCAATCCAAGCTTATCCACTTAAATGCTCTTCCTAAAAATTATACATTGTTAGATCAACCACCTAAAGGAAAAGACAAGAAGAAATTTAAGAATAAGAAAAAATCTAGTGATCCTCCCACCTCTTCTAAAGAGGATAAACCCAAGAAGGAGAGACCCACATGTGCATATTGCTAGAAATAAGGGCACAATGAACATAATTGTTATAAGAAGCAGTTAGAAGAGATGAAGGCCCTCCTTCAGGAGCATTCTATTTCATTGTCTTTAGATTCTTCCAATTCACCCTCTTCTTCTAATCCATCATCGTCCACACATTCAGGGAATGCAGGTATAGCCAATGGGATTGATAAGTCAAAGGGTAAATCACTTCTTATGACTACAATTGAGGAGTCTATAAGATGGATTCTTGACTCTAGAGCCTCCCACCACATGGTCTACTCACCAAATTAGTCCTTGACATTTGAAACTTCAATTAGATCTAAGATCTTGGTGTAAAATAATACTTATATGGTTGTTTGTGCAAAAGGAGATGCTGACATGGGTACTAGATAATTTTTTAATTCCTAAACATGCCAACAATCTTCTTTATATATATTATTGTAGCATTGAAAATTGTCACCCTTGACAATTTCACACTAGGTTTAACTCCCCCTTATGTGCTTGGACCTAATTATGCATTTAATCTACTCATTTTATAAATATCTTCAAAAATTGAAAGATGAGATTATAAATAAACATTTAATATTTAATACCGATGTTTAAGGCCCCAAAAAGGATGGATCTAGACTAGGGCATTGTTATGCCTTGCATAACCACCCCATTTTGATTTGGAACAAAATGGGTCCCCCCCTTCTCTGTTGTTTTCTTTGCCTTTGGTTATTTGCTTTGCTCTTGGGGGTTCTTCTGTTTTTCTTCATGAGTTTTTCTGCTGGTTCTGCCTCAGCTTGAGTTGGTTTTCTTCTTGCTAAGTATTGAATGACATTATCATGGACAATGGTGTATTTCATTATGATGTATTTCATGTTCTCCTGAAGGCTAATGGAGGCATTTGTTTTGCAGGATTGAATCACTCATCTGAGGATATCTCTTAGGGAAGCCAACTAAAGGCATGCCTCAATCACATTCGGCATAAAACTCCTCAAGAGAAGGGGCGCTGGGACCTTTCGGATGTCTTGCCGACTGGGGGCTCAGCTCTATCCGTTTAAAATCCAAAGGGGGTGTTAGAACTAAAAATTCAGATGATTTTTTACATGTTGTTCATACTCACAATTTTCCAAATAAGCCCCACCATGAACATATTTTCCCCATATTTGGCCATGTACTACTATAAATTCCATTGAGTCTGAATACTTCACATTATAGTTCATATCGGTATGAGATTATCAAGGTCTTCCGGACCCGTAATGCATTTTGTTAATATACGTCTGTGTTGCCTATCGGCAAGACCTCAGGGATGTCACAACGATTGGAATGCACATGTAGGTACCTATCGGCGAGACATTAATCATTGTTCCGATGACTAAGAGTTTCCCCATTGGCATGAAAGTCTTCTTCAGAGTGATGCCTTGGCGAATTCTTCATGTCTCACCAACTAGCACAGAACGAGCAAACACTTCGGCAAGAGTTGTGTCTTCGGTGTGTGGTCTTGCCGAATGCTTTGTGTCTTGCCGACCACCGATAAGGACATGCATCTCGGTGAGAAAATTTTGTAGCGGAGGGATGTTTTCGCAAGTGCATTTGGTCTCGCCGACAATGCACAAGAGGATTCTATCGTTATGAGGTCCTGCAATCTTGTCGACTCATTTTGTCTCACCGACATATTGCTTCATTGGGGAGAGTGGTTCACCTTCGGCATGAAGTCTGGCCGATGTGCTAAAGTCTCGGTGACACGGAAGTGATATTGCCAGGAGTCTGCCCGACAGAAGGAGGTCCCACTGATAGCGATGTCTCGGCGATAATTTTGCCTTCGGCAGGAGGTCTAGCCGACTAGCAGTGGGTCTCGCCGAAAGGTCAGTCGTCGATATAACATAAGGGGCTCGGGGGGATGTCCTATCGATATGGGATTGTCTCACCGACATGATCTCAGCTCGTCCAAGGGTTATCCCTTCGCCATAATGTCCTGCCGACTATGAGAGGTCTCCCCGAAGAAACATGAGCTCTCGGCGAAAAGAAGAGACTTCGCCGAAATGTTTCGGTGAAGGAAAGATGTCTTGCCGACATGAGGTAACATCGGCGTAAAGTCTCGCTGACCCAGCGATGTCTCGGCGACGGGGTGTGAGTTCGAGGTAAGTTCTCCCCGAAATGAAGAAGTCTCTCTGAGATGGAATGTGCTCGGCAAGAAAAGAGGAGATTGACATGAGGTCTCACCGACAGGGTGGACTCTTGCCGATAGGAGCTCGCCGAAAGATTTAGGGCTTGGAAAAATGTCTCACATACCCAGTAGGGTCTTGCTGATACAGAATGTGCTCGGGGAGAGAAGGGGACATTGCAATAGTGTCTCACTGACCTGGTAGGGTCTTGTCGATATAGAATGTGCTCATCGAGAGAAGAGGAGCTTCGCTATAAGGTCATGCCGACTAGCGACTGTCTTGTCGATAGTCTTTGTGGTATCGATATGACTTTTACAGCTCGTCGAGAGGTCTCACCGATTGTCACATGTTACGCCGATAGCTGCTAGAAGAGATATAATCGCATTAGGGAGACACGATTAGTGTCTCACCGACATGCGATTTAAGATGGACCACTTTTGAATTCTCGGGGATCTGGCGTGGCATCTGTTCGCCCAATCGAAACAAACTAAAAGTGGGCCATTGACTGATTGACTACTACCTTGAAGAAGACCAATAGAATGCAAATGATATGGACTCCTTCTGAGATCATAAGGCAATGGATCGGCTTAGGTGATGATGTTCAGATCTAAAGGGAGGCCCGATGATGCTTCCAGGAGACAGTCAATGAAAGAAGGGTCTAGAGCATGAAAAAGGTCGAAGGAAAGAAACAACCACAAGTCTCAGGAACAACTGGAGTCTACTGGCAGAAAAGGGGCGGATCGGTATTAATGGAAAAATGCTTTAGAGCATTCAAGGCAGCCCTTCGAGGGAGTTGAAAGATAGACACGGATACCTGGAGTAAATGCTGCAGCTACAAAAGATCTGAAGGCTTCTCCTGAGGTCAAGCCGTCACCGACATGGACAGCAAGGCTTCACATTGAATGCAACATTGACTCTCTTCAGAAAGATCTGAGAGCCGACCCTCCTGAAAGCAGATATTTTGTAAACCCTAAAACATGGGGCCAACGCATTCTTTTTGGTATACTCTGTATATATGGCATTCTTGCCTCTTTGTAAAGGTTAGAGGTTGTAGGGGTAGAAGTAGAAGTTTTAGAATACATAGAGAAATAGAGGAGACAGAGCTGCATCCTGATTCTTTGTAATAGGAGCTTCTTTTGCCTTCTTAGGATAGGAGTTAGATTCAGAATACCCTGTAATGTATTTTCAAGTTCTCTTAGTATAGATGGAAACAATTTGGAGTCATGGATTTTTTGTACACTAGTGATTGTGCCAGCTTTGTAAATGTTGCTTATCTGTTTCACTAATAGTAGAAGCAACCAGATTAAAATCTACTTCAGATTGTGTTTCAGAATGATATTTTTCTTAAGTTAATCATTTGATTTGAGAAGATTTCAAGGAATGAAGTTTGATTTTATGTTTTGTTTAAAGTGGTAACTTGTAATTTGTCATGGAAATCAACACTGTGAATGGATGCAACTGTGTGTTAATCACAAGTTAATTTTGTTCTGTAGTTCTTAGTTAGGAAATCCTTGAAAGGTAACAAATCTGGTTAAGTTGGATGAATTATTGTTCTTTTTTGTTCCAAAGCTCTGATCTATCTTTTGATGTTTCTTTAAAAACCCTGGTTAGAGTAGGTTTAAGTTTATGTTTGATCTCAGAACAATCCAAAAGCTCAACACTAGTAGGCCCCTTGAACATTACTATTACATTGACCACTGAGCAACATCAACACAGTTGAGAACCAGCTACAAAGACCTTGGGAGCTAAGATATCCATGTGTTGTCTTTCTCTTTTAGGAGAAATAGGATAGCAATATTTTGTTTGCATGTTGTTGTGCCACCAGGACCATCAACAAAAACTGGCGCTAGAAGGAGGGCTGCCTTGTGCAATTTTGGATCCTTGTGAGTTGGATTGGGTCAAGTCTTGGAAAACCCAACTCCGATGGGTAGCCCTTTATGCATTCCTTGGATTCTCAATGAAATTCCTTATCATATGCATGATAGGCTTCCTTTATTTTTCCCTAACATTGGGCAAAATGCTTCTGAACATGTCGAAACTTGCAGGTGTATATTCATTTTTCTCTAGATTCAGCATCAGGATATCATTTGCTAGTTATTTGTCAAAACACTTCAAGGTACAACCAGGCAATGGTATGATAATCTGCCACCAAAATCTATTTATTTATGGATAGAACTAGAAATCCTATTCTTAGATCAGTTTGATCCCCATATACTATGCCCATTACATGAATTTGTAGCTACAAAAAGGATACCATTAGAACTCATTTATCAATTTATCCACATATTTTTGTTCATGTATCAAAGGGTTCAATATTTAGATTTGGTTGTTGATGATCATATACTAATAGAACATTATTATTGGGGTTTAAACCTTTCATTTGCAACCAAAGTCAGATGTTGTGGTGAGGCTACATCCTTGCATGATTCATTGAACAAAGCTCTCTTATTGACACAATTTGGAGGTGACACTAGAAGTTCAGATAGCCAAACTCAGGGTTATAATCCTCTTGTGCTTGCAAACTGCCATCATCTGCAGCCTTATGCCACTTCGCCCACCATCCCTACCCAGTTGCAATCATCCTCACCAAGCAACTATAACCTTCCTAAGGTTCCAAGCACCACATTTTCCAACACCGCACATCAGGTCAATCGCACACAAGACCACTGGGAGAACTCATCTCTGCAAAATCTAATCACAGAGTTAGGTACCCCACTTGACAATGAAGCTATAACCATATCATCTCTTTTCAGTCATATTCCAAAGCATAGTCCATTACATCACAATGAAGTTGTGGATGAAACATTTGATGAGCCAAAATATAATTTTGATGACTTGTTTGGTAAAAAGCATGAAATGGATGTGAATTTAGAGCATAATGCAAATCTTAAGATGGAGTCTAGCCTTGTTGAAAATTCTAGTACTAACAATGAATTTGAAGGAGATGAGGTATTAATATGGGATTGTTGTTATGAGAAATCAACAATATCTTCCAATGATTTAAACAAATCTTTTGATCAAGATGAGAATCGGGGTGATGAGGAATGCACAAGGGAACATGGTTCATGTTGGATTGATATCCCTCGTATGCAAAATCAAATAAGAGAGAAATTAGAAGAGCGGGGAGATCTGGAACTATCAGAACTTGTTGGGCCAAGTGGATGTAGGACACATCGAACTAATCAATACTCTCAAATGGATTGCCATGTCTTCCTAGGAAGGATGGAGTTGTATTTCAAGCAACTGATCACTATTGAAGGAATACTTATGGAGGATCCTTGGAGTACGTATCCCCTCAACAAGGAGAATGAAACAACTAGCACACATGAAAATGGTAATCATTCCATCCAAAATGATGAGAGTAATTGTGTGAAGAGGTTTAATTCTTCCCTATCTTTTGATGGCCTTGATCCTTGCATCGAGATGGATTCAACAACTGATGAAACTCCTCTACCTAGTGCAGACTTGATAGAAGTGGAGAATGGATTCATCCATGCATTCATAGATTCTTTCATGATGGTGAATGAGGAAGAAACACATTTTGATGGGTTAACACAAGAAGATGACTCTGCTGATTTAAGTAGTGAACGAGTTGAAATAGATAACACACTTCAAGATGAGATTGCCAATGAACCTTGTGGTCAAAGACAAGGACTTAAATGCCAAAATGAAATATTAAGGGAAGAAGTTCAAGTAGATGTGCAGATCAATCAAGTGTTCCCTGAAGAAACTCATGACGGGGTACATTTGGATGAAGCAGGGGAATGCCAAGGAAGCAACCAAGAGGCTATCTCAGAAGTTGAATCTCTTCAACATGACGAAGGGAATGAGACCAGGGAATATTTTCTTGGTTTTGATTCTATTTACTCAAATGTGTTGGTTGAAGAGAGTCTTTGCTTAACATCCACAAATGAATTTGATCCTAATACTAATAAATTTGATGTTGATTGGCATGTTCTTGTTGATAATGTGTAGGAATATGAATTGAGAAAGTGTTTTCCTAACTTTGACTCTGTGCACTCAAATGAGTTCGAAGGAAATCCTTGTTCACCGTGTGCCAGTATCCCTGACATCAATGGTGATAAGCTGGACGCAGATTCTCAAACCCTCGGGCGTGACATGTTTCAAGAGAAGGTTGAAAGTAAGACTTCATCTCAAGAAATCCAAAATTTTTTTGACTCTATACCCAAGATGAATACAGAGATGTTGGTTAGTGAATATCCCAGTTGCAAGACAAACTTTGTTTCAGTGATGTAGCATGAGCTGAGACCTCGAGAGAAGGAATTCATACAACACAAGTTTGCATTAGCAACTAGAAATCTTCAGAATCAGGTTGCGTCCTTTCATTATCCTCTGTGTTTTAATAATTTTCAATTTGATTATGGCGTTGGGGATAGTAAAACCTGTTTGTGGGTAAATCATGACAAAACTAAGAACCCACAACTGATAATATTTCAAGCTTTATGCCCTCAGAATGAACTTATTGCCTATAAACTTCATATTTATGAGTATAAAGATAAATTTGCTAGGTTTAGAACTATGCCTAGTAAGTTAAGATTGTTGCACATAATGAAAAATCAGTCAAGTCAATGTACAAATTTTTACAGTTTTGTGTTTATAAAGCTCAACTTTGGAGTTAGTTTAGGATTAGGATTGGTTAGTATTAGTTTTTGGTTTAGTTAGTTTTCTTTTGTTCTTTTGTTTTCTTTTTTTTCCTCGTGTCCTCTGGTTTTTCTGTTTGTAAGCAGTTTGTTTGTTGTTTTGTTTGTGAATAGTTTTGTTTGTTTGTTTGTTTGTTTGTCTTTCTCTACTGTCACTCTTTGTCTTGTTGTTCTTTGGGGTTTTATCCGTTCTTTCCATGTGTAACATAGTGGGTTGTGGTTTGAAGTATACTTTTGGTTATTAGTAGAGAAGTGGTTTAGCTATTTTCAGGTTTGTTGATTGGGTGATTTTGTCCTAAGCTCGTCATTTTGTGCTCATTGTCAATAAGAGTTGTGGAAAGTCTTGAAAACAAGGTACAAAGTAAATAACCTTCATTAGCTCCCTCTGAATCTATCACAAATCATCAAGATCTCCTTTGTAATGGTGTATTTGTCCTAGGGTGATAGTGTTGTAAGATTTGAGTGAAAAATTCGATCTCCCAAGTGTTGTTATGAGGTCCATGGTAGTTTTCAACCCAAAACAAATGTTAAATATCTGACATATTGAAAAAGAATTGAATGAAATATTTGAAACTCCAAGAGAAAACAGAAAAGAAAAAGAAAAGAATTATCTAAAGAAAAAAAAAAGAGAACTATTTAAAAAGAAAAGAGGATTCAATATGAATGGGTGATTCCAGTATCTCTACCGGGGCTATGGACGCCTAACTAGCAGTAGAGCAATGTTGTGAGAAAACTAGAGGTATCTCCATCGGGGCTATGGACGCTTGACTGGCAGCGGAGCAATGCCCAGGATATCATTGCACAACAACTAAAGGAAATCAACTCATGTAGTTCAAATCTTGCATGTTGTTCAAAATATGAGGAAAACTTTATGAAAGGATGATGCACCATCAAGCACACACATACATGCAGGGGTGGCCATTGATGGATTTACATTTGAGATTCTAGCTCAACCTTGGTTGTTATAACTGACCCAACTGGAGTTGTGATGTTCATGAACCGGAGTTCTGGGTAGTTGAATCCTTCAGCTTCTTGAAAACGGTTACACCATTTTCTCAGCCGAGTCGTCATTTTTTATGCCTTGCATAACCACCCCATTTTGATTTGGAACAAAATGGGTCCCCCCCCTTCTCTGTTGTTTTCTTTGCCTTTGGTTATTTGCTTTGCTCTTGGGGGTTCTTCTATTTTTCTTCTTGAGTTTGTCTGCTAGTTCTGTTAAATTTTGGTTCTATCTCAGCTTGAGTTGGTTTTCTTCTTGCTAAGTATTGAATGACATTATCATGGACAATGGTGTATTTCATTATGATGTATTTCATGTTCTCCTGAGGGCTAATAGAGGCATTTGTTTTGCAAGATTGAATCACTCATATGAGGATATCTCTCAGGGAAGCCAACTAAAGGCATGCCTCAATCACATTCAGCATAAAACTCCTCAAGAGAAGGGTCACTGGGACCTTTCAGATGTCTTCTCGACTGGGGGCTTGGCTCTGTCCGTTTAAAATCCAAAGGGGGTGTTAGAACTATAAAATTCAAATGATTTTTTACATGTTGTTCATACTCACAATTTTCCAAATAAGCCCCACCATGAACATATTTTCCCCATATTTGGCCATGTACTACTATAAATTCCATTAAGTCTGAATACTTCATATTATAGTTCATATCGGTATGAGATTATCAAGGTCTCCCCGACCCATAATGCATTTTGTTAATATACGTCTGTGTTTCCTATCGGCAAGACCTCAGGGATGTCACAGCGATTGGAATGCACATGCAGGTACCTATCAGCAAGACATTAATCATTGTTCCAGCGACTAAGAGTTTCCCCATCGGCATGAAAGTCTTCTTCAGAGTGATGTCTTGGCGAATTCTTCATGTCTCACTGACTAGCGCAGAACGAGCAAACACTTCGGCAAGAGTTGTGTCTTCGGTGTGTGGTCTTGCCGAACGCTTTGTGTCTTTCCGACCACCAATAAGGATATGCATCTCGGTGAGAAACTTTTGCAGCGGAGGGATGTCTTGGCGAGTGCATTTGGTCTCGCCGACAATGCACAAGAGGATTTTATCGTTATGAGGTCCTGCAGTCTTGCCGACTCATTTTGTCTCACCGACATATTGCTTCATCGAGGAGAGTGGTTCACCTTCGGCATGAAGTCTGGCCGACATGCTAAAGTCTCAGCGACACAGAAAGGAGGTCCCACTAATAGCGATGTCTCGGCGATAATTTTTCCTTCAGCAGGAGGTCTAGCCGACTAGCAATGGGTCTCGCCAAAAGGTCGGTCTTTGATATAACATAAGGGGCTCAGGGGGATGTCCTGTCGATATGGGATTGTCTCACCGACATGATCTAAGCTCACCCAAGGGTTATCCCTTCCCCATAATGTCATGTCGACTATGAGAGGTCTCCTCGAAGAAACATGAGCTCTCGGCGAAAAGAAGAGACTTCGCCAAAATTTTTCGGTGAAGAAAAGATGTCTCGCCGACATGAGGTAACATTGGCGTAAGGTCTTGCCGACCCAACGATGTCTCAGCGACGGGGCGTGAGTTCGAGGTAAGGTCTCCCCGAAATGAAGAAGTCTCCCCGAGATGGAATGTGCTCGGCGAGAAAAGAGGAGATCGACATGAGGTCTCACCGACAGGGTGGACTCTTGCCGATAGGAGCTCGCCGAAAGATTTAGGGCTTGGCAAAATGTCTCACCAACCCAGTAGGGTCTTGCCGATATAGAATGTGCTCAGGGAGAGAAGGGGACATCGCCATAGTGTCTCACTGACCCAGTAGGGTCTTGTCGATACAGAATGTGCTCGCCGAGAGAAGAGGAGCTTCGCTATAAGGTCATGTCGACTAGTGACTGTCTTACCAATAGTCTTTGTGGTATCGATATGACTTCTGCAGCTCGCCGAGAGGTCTCACCGACTGTCACATGTTACGCCGATAGCTGCTAGAAGAGATATAATCGCAACGGGGAGACACGATTAGTGTCTCACCGACATGCGATTTAAGATGGACCACCTTTGACTGCCCGAGAATCTGGCATGGTGTCTATTCACCCAATCGAAACGAACTAAAAGTGGGCCATTGACTAATTGACTACTACCTTGAAGAAGACCAACAGAATGCAAACGATATGGACTCCTTCTGAGATCATAAGGCGATGGATCGGCTCGAGTGATGATGTTCAGATCTAAAGGGAGGCCCGATGATGTTTCCAGGAGACAGTCAATGAAAGAAGGGTCTAGAGCATGAAAAAGGCCGAAGGAAAGAAACAACCACAAGTCTCAGGAACAGCTGGAGTCTACTGGCAGAAAAGGGGCAGATCGGTATTAATGGAAAAATGCTTTAGAGCATTCAAGGTAGCCCTTCGAGGGAGTTGAAAGATAGACACGGATACCTAGAGTAAATGTTGTAGCTACAAAAGATTTGAAGGCTTCTCTTGAGGTCAAGCCATCACCGACATGGACAGCAGAGCTTCACATTGAATGCAGTATTGACTCTCTTCAGAAAGATCTGAGAGCCGACCCTCCTAAAAGCAGATATTTTGTAAACCCTAAAATAGAGGGCTAGTGCATTCTTTTTGGTATACTCTGTATATATGGCATTCTTGCTTCTTTGTAAAGGTTAGAGGTTGTAGGGGTAGAAGTAGAAGTTTTAGAATACATAGAGAAATAGAGGAGACAGAGCTGCATCCTGATTCTTTGTAATAGGAGCTTCTTTTGCCTTCTTAGGATAGGAGTTAGATTCAGAATAGCCTGTAATGTATTTTCAAGTTCTCTTAGTATAGATGGAAACAATTTGGAGTCATGGATTTTCTGTACACTGGTGATTGTGCCAGCTTTGTAAATGTTGCTTATCTGTTTCACAAACAGTAGAAGCAACCAGATTAAAATCTACTTCAGATTGTGTTTCAGAATGATATTTATCTTAAGTTAATCATTTGATTTGAGAAGCTTTCAAGGAACGAAGTTTGATTTTATGTTTTGTTTAAAGTGGTAACTTGTAATTTGTCATGGAAATCAACACTGTGAATGGATGCAACTGTGTGTTAATCACAAGTTAATTTTGTTCTGCAGTTCTTAGTTAGGAAATCCTTGAAAGGTAACAAATCTGGTTAAGTTGGATGAATTATTGTTCTTTTCTGTTCCAAAGCTCTGATCTATCTTTTGTTGTTTCTTTAAAAACCCTAGTTAGAGTAGGTTTAAGTTTATGTTTGATCTCAGAACAATCCAAAAGCTTAACACCAGCAGGCCCCTTGAACATTACTGTTGCATTGACCACTGAGCAACATCAGCACAGTTGAGAACCAACTACAAAGACCTTGGGAGCTAAGATATCCATGTGTTGTCTTTCTCTTTTAGGAGAAACATGATAGCAATATTATGTTTGCATGTTGTTGTGCCACCAGGACCATCAACAGGCACCGAACACCCTTCTCCAGCCTATTTTGGCTAAATTTGAAATAAGTTGGTGTTAGAATTATAATATTTAAAAATTTAAAATCACTTTCCAGCTATCGATATTTTATTTTTGAGAAATTAGAAGAATTTCATATAAATCCAAATCATTTTTACCATTTTAATCCTAGCAAAATTTAGAGAAAGATCATAATGCAATTAAGATCATCAAGAGCAGTCAGAGTAGAAATACATCAATATTTCAATCAAGCATCATGTTTGTAATGCATCATATTTGTATGTGAGTTTGTTTGGGTTTCATGTTTATTTGTTTTGTGAGCACTAACACTTGCAGGACTTCAAATCAAGCATCAATTTATCCTCGAAGGTGATGAGTACATTAACTTCAACCCCTCAAGGAATGCAGATCAAAGTGGTGAGTTGCAACAATTATCAATTTATTTATCTTTAACCTCTAACCAGTGGTAAGCTCTTTTTTACATCATCATAGCCGTTGAGGAGGTATAAATACCGAAACATGGATTGACTTAAGAGAGCCCCTATACGATACAACCCTTCCCCCTTTTTCATATGTGTAGGTTGCAAATATGAAGTGAATTGGGGGAAAATTAAAGACCTAATTGATCACTCAAGAATTCAAGCCCTACAAATCAAGAAATCGAGAAAAAAGGATTTTATCAACGACAAACGAAGTTTTGACAGTGAGTCCAATTTTCATATGTGCAGGTTGCAAATTTGAAGTGAATTGGGGGAAAATTAAAAACCTAATTGTACACTCAAGAATTTAAGCACAAGTTAACAAATCGAGGAAAAAGGATTGTATTAGTGACAAACGAAGTTCTGACAACGATTCCAGAAGAGAAGAACATACAAACAGGGAGCAACAGGAAATTTAAATTGGATTTTGAGTAGTTCTCACCCAGTCTAGGGTGTCTGACACCCTTGTCCAATAGTTTCAAACCCAAATTTATATGCTAGGTTCTTTTGTGTCTGTCCTCTATTATTCTTAATTATGTTTTTTTTTATTAGCTCCATGTTTCCCATTAATCTCATTAGTCAGTTGCATTTTCATAATCAACGTAGAAACATCATTGCATAATCAAATTAGATCAATTAAATCATCAAATCACACAAAACAAACAAAATAAAAGGGATTAATAACTCTGATCCACCATTCTAGCTCTTCCATTGAGGTTAGTATCGAAGTGGATTTGAGATATTGGAAAGAGTGTGGTTTAGGCCCTAGATACTTTTTTCCAATATCACATTTTGGTGAATCTAATGTGAACCCAACATTTGTGCATTTTAAACCTTTTGAAATCTTAATTAGATCATGTTTAAATTTGAGTACATCTTTCAATAATTTTATTTTGTGATTTATGCATATGTATTTTCATAAAAAAGAAAATTTGCATAGCATTTTCATTCAAAAGATACATTGTGTTAATTTTACTCATTGTATGAAAAATCTAGTCAATAATTACACTGAAAATCTTCATTAACTCATGTTGAAATTTGAAAACAAATTTGAAAGTGTTTAAATTTTCATTTATGAATGCATGTGTTGTTGAGAAAAAAGTGGAAAGTTGTATTGTTGTCATTTCAAAAAGAAAGAAAAAAATAATTTCCAAATTTTTCAAACTAAGATCTATTGATTATTGCATTTTGCAATCTAAAAACTACATTTGAAATGCATTGAACTACTTGAAAAATAAAAATTGCATGCATAGTTGTGTTACATATAGAAAAAATTGATATTTTGTGCATTTCTACAATTTTTCCTATTACTAGACTCGAAAAATTACAAATTAGAATCCTCAAACAATTAGCTCATTTCCAAATTTTGAATTTAAGAAAACCAGCCCACTAGTCTAGGGTGCCCAACACCCTTGTCCTATTGGTTTTGACTAAAATTTGGATCACAATTTTGTTTTTGTGTTTCCTATGTTGTTTTGGATTTTGTTTTTGCAAATTATTTCAATTTTTATGACTATGTTGTATTTCCCCTTCATAGTAGGAACACAAGTGTTTTGAATCTCATATGAGCTTCACAACCTAGTGTCCCTTAGTTAATACTCCATGAGACGTAGTTTCAAACTCACAACTTCCCGTGTTGCAATCATAATCGGTGTTGATCCTGAATCCTATAAACCTTTCATTCAAGGTATTGCATCAACCCAATCCATTTTGGATTCCCTTCCTAATCCTACGTTACTAATGTCTTCATCACAATCTAACATTTATGTGAACTTGGAGGACATTGTTGCTCATGTCCCTAATGATAAATTGAAACAATTAGACAGACATTGAAAGACTTCAACAATATTGAAGTACTGAACCTTTGGCTAGAGAAACAGTCCCTCTCTTGGATAACCTTAGGAAGTTGGTAAATGATTCCCAAGGGATAGAAGGCTTGCCTAGCTCACATAGTAGATACTAATATTCCTACAACTAATTGCACTCAAGCTTTGACTAACACTCAAAACCAATTAGGAAAACAAGTTCCCTCTCCTGCAAATATGCCTTCTATCCCCACATTTACACCTACAGTCACAGCATCAACAACACAATATAGCAATGGTCCAAATTCAAGCTTAGGGTTTTCTAATGGGAATCCTTATAGTTTTGTCACTTTACCTATAATACTACTGTGTTCACCATCATTCCTAAATGTGCAAAACAATACCCCACCAACCATCCATACTAGTTCACCATATTCAACAAATTCCCAAAACATGTCATCTAACGCTCCAGTGATGAATCAACTTTTGCAAAACATGACATCATTACAAAAAAATTCAAATTTAAATAAAAACCAAACCAATAGTAAACCTCCAACATACCTAATGCGTAGCCCATTGTCATTTTCTATCTTTAAAACACCTATCCCACAACACATTGAGATATCTCATTTTAAAAAACACAATGGTAAAGAAGATCCTAATAATCATGTGTCAGCTTTTGCTACCTTGTGTAGCGACTTCTTTTTTGAAGATGCTAGTGAAACTCTTTCCTAGATCATTAAAAGATTTGGTTTTGGATTGGTTTTTCTCATTACCAAATAACTCAATCACTTCCTTCACGCAACTTGTTAGTGAGTTTCTACAACACTTTAAAGAAAACATTGGTCCTTAAGTAATGTTAACAGATTTAGTTCATTGTAAACAAGGACCTAAACAAAAGATAATAGACTTTATAGGACAATACCAATCGCTTTATTCACAAATCTCCTAGTCTTCCAGATGCTAACAGATTTAGGTTATAGAATATCTACAACCTAATATTAGAGATACGATATTATTAATGAAAGATATATCTTTTACACCCTTGTGTACGACCCTTCATGATTATCAAATATCAGTTAGCCAATATGAAGGTACAACTTCATCGGCTCATACTAGTCAATTTGAATTCGTGCATCAAAATAACTACCAATCGTTTAAAAAGAAAAAGAAAAACTTCATTAAGATAAACACTCCTCAAACAGCTAATAACATTGAAACACAAGTCGCTGCCGCAAATACAACTCCATATCAATTTAGGCCAAGAGATAGGCAATTTTCACAATTGCTCGATTTTCTCCATGCAATCATGTTGCACTTGTTAAATAAGAATATGCTTCAACTTCCTCTGATTAGGCCTATTGACACAACAAAACATTTATCACTTAATTTTAATGCAAAAGCATTTTGTCAATACCATCGTACACTTGGACACATAATAGAAAGATGTATCCATCTTAAGCATCAAGTGCAAGACCTCATTGACTCTAATCAAATCCAGTTGGTTGATGTTAATGACAAAGGAAATAAATTGGTTTCCATACCTAATCAAAATTTACATTTACAAGCCCATTGCCAAGTCATTCAACAAACTTTGTGCAAAGTAGTGATAATGAAGAAGATGATAATGACTTACCCAATTTTGTCAACACAATAGAATTCCAACCTTATAAGGGCCTAACCAATTTGTTTCCTAACATTGTTTTTACACATATAGATGTATCTATAAATGCACTTGATGGTCCTCTTTATATCACTGGTTGAATCAATGATAAACCCACAAGAGGGATACTCATTGATCATGTGTGTAAAGTGAATGTGAACACCGAAGAATTCTTATATGTGCATGAACTTCACAAGGATGATTATGAGCAATCAAAAGCATAATTAAATTCTCATGATGGTTATGTTCGTCTTGGGATTGGTTTGATAACTCTCCTAGTGAGAGTTGAACCTAAACAATTAGATGTTTCATTTACCATAATTTTGATACCGAACCACTTTTGTGTGAAGTAAAGGTCTTTCATGGCTAAGCTCCATGAAGGCGGTCCCATCGACTATTCACAAATGTCTTAAATTTCCACATGAAGAACAAATATACTATTTATCATAGTTGATTTAAACCTTTGGCCTCTCGTAGAAATTTTTCCTTGGACTGTTTTTGGCCTCAACTAGTGGAACCTGTTAAACCACGTGAAGGTTTTTTATTAATTTCATATCAAAGTTTAAAGCTAAGCATATTGTTGAGTTATCCCTTAGTAATATATTGCCTAAGGTTCCTCGGCCTATAATGACTCTGATGGTTGATCATCTTACCCCACAGGTAGTGGACGAACCTCAATCTGAACCCGGTATCCTCCCTCAACCATTTGGTATGTATGTTGCAGTTCCACCTCCGCCATCCTATAAAATACCTAGAGATAACCGTGTAATTAACTTTGTGCCTCTAAAAAAAAAATCTTTAGATCGAAACCAAAGAATCCAATGGTTGTTACATTGGTGGTTGTCATTGCACCAAAAGATCGACCTATTAATGCTCGATACAACCACCAGATTTATACAAGATCCACAGGTGGTTAAGCCATGTCATGAACCCAAGTGTCGCGCTGCACAAGGAAGACCAAGGGACACACCATCTTGCAACAATCCCCCCCAACACAAGCGAGGGGTCTGAACTTATGACCTTGGCTCTGTTACCAATTGTTACATTGGTGGTTGTCATTGCACCAAAAGATCAACCTATTAATGTTCGATACAACTGCCAGATTTATACAAGATCCACAGGAGGCGGTTAAGCCATGTCACGAACCCAAGCGTTGCGCTGCACAAGGAAGACCAAGGGACACACCATCTTGCAACAATGGTCTCCCAACTCATGATGGTTCTTTTAGTTCCTCCTCATAAGAAAGAAAAGGAACCAATGTTAGGGAACACCTAAATTAACCCTTCACAAGTTAAAAATCATGGGAGAAGAAATAAAAGTGCAAAAGAGCATAAACGAAGACATCGAGCTATGGCCCACCAACATGTTGAAAAGTGTGAAATCTTACCTAATGACTATCCATCCATCAAATCCAATCCCAATGAAATACCTCCTGTCAATCAATCCTCATCACTTGACTCCACCCTACCACCCTCACCAAACCATGAAGCTAAGCCTTATCTATCCCAAACTAAGCAAAGAATGAAAGAAGCTCATACAAATGATTGTGCTCATAATCATGCTGATAGCACTAATACACAACCTATTATGATACATTCGGATAATGAAGAAGATAAAATGGAAGAACAAAAAGATCATAATGAATTAGCTCTTATGTTTTCTAAATCAATGACTTTAGATGGGGGCAGCCATGATGATCCTCCTAATGAAAGTGACTCACCATGCGTTGAACTTAGTGCTTCTCCTTGTATTGTGCTTGTTGTAGTCCCTTTTAACATATTGTCAACCTTCCATTTATGATGAGCAATATTTGGGATGTAGACAATTTGCTTTAGCTCGACTCGCATGTGTAGTACCTCTTGTATCTTTTTTATGTTTGCTTGCATGTAATGTGATCTCCCATGATGTGGTACTTGATGTGTCTTTTTGTTTGTTAGTTTTCTTTGGATGACCTTTGTTGATCTCATTGGCACAAGGATACAAAGAAAACGGATTTTTTGTAACATTCATCTATTTGTATCTCCATTTGTCTTTTTGTTGTGAATGTTGTTTTTTGTGTTTTCTTTTTTGCAAACGATGTAAGGCATTAAGACATTTAAGTCTCTTCCCATGTTCACCCAAAAGCTTGTTAACTTGTTTTCATGTGTCATTCCTCCATTGTGTTCATAGTTCCACAAGTATTCGAGGAATAATGTTGATTCCAAGTATAATCATATTACATATTATCTATGGTCTATACTAACCCTTAATTTGTGGATCCCTTATGTGATATCTTTTGTCTTGTTATGTGGCTTTATTTTTGGGGGAAACCCCTTGTCATGAGTCAGTTTTGTTGGGAACATGTCGTTGGCATAGGGTTTTCCAATAAGCTTTAATGGCTTTATCATGTTACATATATTGTTTTACACTACCTTAAAGGAAATTGCTCTCAGTTAGCATTAGCAATTATTTTAAGGTGGGAGAATGCATTCCATTATGTGCTTCAATTTGTTCACACATGTTGAGTTTGGTGCTGCATTTTTGGCATTTTTATAGCACCTTATCAAGAATTATTGGGATAATAATTCTTGGTATGGTTGACATGAGAACACACCTAGTAAATATTGAATTTCACTAGCCTTTTATGTTTTTCATTTGCTAATGTTGTTTAAACTCACTTAGTGAATATCATACTTCACTAGCCTGTGTTGTTTCTTGTCAAAGCTCACGGGGTGAATATTAGACTTCACTAACCTATGATGCTTTTGTTCATGGGTCACCTAGAAAATATTAGACTTTGTTAGCCTATGACTCATAAACATCTTAGGTATGGATCCTAGTACAATTTCTGCGAAGCTTGCTAGTATGTGATTCGCATACCCCTTTATGTGTTTGCATTGAGTTTATATCGTGTAGTGTTCACATTTTATGTTTGTGTTCGCATTATGTTAGTTTTGCATTTTCATCGTGTATGCTTTATGTTTGTCATGTTGCATTGCACCTCATGAGTGTATTTCTTTGTCCTTACATTGTCCTACCATAAGATCTTGGAACTGGGGGCTAGCACATCCACTAGATTCGATGTTGTCTTATATCTTCAATATTTGGATAGGTGAAACCTTTTTGGCTTATCTTTACTTTAGTGTGAGTCTAAGCATAAGTTCATGCTCTCATTAAAGTGGGGGCTAAATGTAGCGTTAAAAATTGTCACCCTTGACAATTTCACACTAGGTTTAGCTCCCCCTTATGTGCTTGGATCTAATTATACATTTAATCTACCCATTTTATAAATATCTTCGAAAATTGAAATATGGGATTGAAAACAAATATTTAATATTTAATACCAATGTTTAAGGCCCCAAAAAGGATAGGTCTAGACTAGGGCACCCAACGCCCTTGTCCAGCATTTTTTGGCTAAATTTGAAAAGCATTTTAATATTTAAAAAGCTAAAATCATTTGTTACCTATCGATATTTGATTTTCGAGAAATTAGAAGAATTGCATATAAATATAAATTATTTTTACCATTTCAATCCAAGCAAAATTTAGTGAAATATCATAAGGCAATTAAGATCATCAAGAGCAATCAAGAGCACAATTACATCAATAATATTTCAGTCAAGCATCATGTTTGTAATTTGCATCATATTTGTATATGAGTTTGTTAATGTTTCATATTTATTTGTTTTGTGAACACTAACACTTGCAGGACTTCAAATCAAGCATCAATTTATCCTTGAAGGTAAGGAGTACAATGACTTCAATCCCTCAAGGAATGCAGATATGAGTGGTGAGTTGCAACAATTGTCAACTTATCACTTGTTTATCATTTAACCTCTACCCAACCAAGGGTAAGCTCTCTTTTTACATTATCATAGCCATTGTAGAGGTATAAATACCAAAATGGGGTTTGACTTAGGCAAGCCCCTATACAACACAACTCTTCCCCCTCTTCCATGTGTGCAAGTTGCAAATCTAAAATGAATTGGAGGAAAATTAAAGACCTAATTGCTCACTCAAACATTCAAGCCCTATAAGTCAACAAATCCAGGAAAAAGGATTTTATCAATGACATACGAAGTTCTGACAATTAGTCCAGAAGAGAAGAACATACAAACAAGGAACAACAGGAAATTGAAATTAGATTTTGAGTAGCTATCACCCAGTCTAGGGCGTCCAACACCCCTGTCCAATTGTTTTAAACCCAAATTTATATGCCAGGTTCTTTTGTGTCTACCCTTTGCTATTCTAAATTCTATTTTTTTTATTAGTTTTGTGTTTTTCAAAAAGCTTATCAGTTTGTTGCATTTTCATAATCAACCTAGGAACATCATTGCATAATCAAATTAGATCAATTAAATAATCAAATAGCACACAAAACAAACAAAACAAAAGGGATTGATCCCCTCTTATTGGTCCCCCCTGATTCTGGGGTTGTCTAAGTCCTAGTCTGTGTTCCTACAGCTGTCTGTCAGTTGTTTCTATGTGTGGTTTGTCCTCTCTTCCTAGTTCATTCCCAGTTTGAACTACCTTCTTTTTTTGGGTTTTTTGTGTAAAGGGTACAACACCCTGTAAATGTTGCTTATCTTATCAAAAACAAAACAAAAGGGATTGAAACCTTGATCCACCATTATGGCTTTGCCATTGAGGTTGGTAGCCAAGTGGATTTGAGATCCCTTTTAATCCCTCATTGCAATATTGGAAAGAGTGTGGTTTAGGCCCTAGATCCCTTTTTTCAATATCACAATTAGATAACACATAGTGGTACAAGGAAGATTATTGAGTTCACTCCATATTTAGTGTTTATTCGAGTTTTGAAAAGTAGATAGGTTGGTACAGTTGGTAAGGCTAATCATTATTCTAATCTTTACACCTTTTCACATTTTTCTCATGATGATGACTTCTCCAAGGTTGATACTTTGGCATCAAGTGTGGATAGTTCATCAGAGGCTTAGCTTGGTTACTTGAACCTTGGGGTTCTTAAGCCTTCTAAAGAGCTTACATCTCCTTCACCTCTTGCTTCTTCAAATTTCAAAGTTGCCATGGCTTCCAATACTTCAATTAATTAGGATGATCATTGTCTTTCAAATTCAACTTTGTGGGATGAGTACTTGATAGGTACGTTAGATTTGTTTTGTGATTCTCATATTGCTGATTTGGAGTGCACATTTGAGGGGTTATCTATCCTCTTTGATGACAATTATATTGTTGTCAACCCATCATTGTCTTTGGAGATTGTTCTTGAGTTTCCACATAGTCTTGCATTGTCATCTTCTTTGATTGGGCATATACCTAATTTGGTTATGACATATATTTGCATGGAGATACTTGATTAGTTTTTAGACACCCATCATGAGGCTTCTACCCCCATCTTCCTTCGTGGAGTTGGAGTTACTTCTACATCGACCATTGGACTTGTTTCTTCCTAAGGGGAGGCATGTTATTTTCAAGCATTGGATGCTCTTTTGTCTTCAAGCACTCACCATTTCTACAAGAGATTACACATTGAGGGGGGCTACAAATTCTATTTCTTTCCCTCTTATGGGGGGGCTATTGATTGTATATTTTTGATGAATGTAGTCCTTGGGGAGTCATGTTAAGTCCTCCATTCATCCCTTGTACATGATTGTTTTTTAGCACTCTCTTTTGAAGGGGATTTTCCCATAGGGTTTTCCGCCTTTTCTCTACTTGTGAGAGATCTTTTGTAAGTGGGTACCTATCACTAGTAGACAAGACCCATCATCCACACATCCTTGCATCATATCTACATTCTTGCTTTTGTTTACTTATCCCTAAGTTGCACTTGAGGGGGGGTGTTGGTGTGAATAAGGTATTTTACCTAATTAGTTCGCCTAGAAGGTTCTATTCACATGTCAAGTTTGCTTAGGTCCTAAGAACCTTTTTAGAGGTCTTAGTTGTCATTAGGCCTTATATTATCTCATGTCATTTACTTTTTGTGTCCTGGGTCATTTAATATTTGTTATGTTAGTTGTCTCATGTCATAAGATTAAAACACTTGTCATGATCTTGTCTAATCCTATCTCTCATCTTGCCTACATAAGCAAGGTCTCATATCATATTGTATCAAGTTATAAAATTATTGCATCCATAGTCAAGAAAGCCATTCTTTTGCCATACTCTCTTGTGGAAGGCTATCTTTTTGTTTTGTAGGTAATCCTAGGTTATGGAAGCTCACTATCAACTCTTCAAAGTTCATTATCAACTCCTTCAGTGTGGAGGTGGCTTCTAAATAAGTGGATTTCTCAATTGGTGACTCTTGGTCTTCCATAAGTGGTTTCTAGTGTAGTTGCTTGAAAGGAGCTGGCATTAGTCTCCTTGTTGTGCTCACAAGAGCTTCTATTGGTTTCATATTGATGCTCGTATTAGTAAAATATTTGTAAGTGATTAGGAATATAAGAGGCTAAAGCTTTTGAAAAAAAACTGGAAGGGTCTTTTGAAATACCCAAGGATATGTGAAAGCACAAGATTGCATATAGAAATGGTGTAGCTTGGTAATGCAACCCTTCCCCCCTCCACTAGAAACCTATATGGGAAATCTAGCTATGCCCAAAATGACAAACCTTCTATGTTTAATTTAAGTTATCCCATACAAAATTTCTATTCTAAAAAATTAAAAAAGTTGCTCAAAAATAGGGGAAAAAACTTAGTATTTGGTACTACTATAACCACTTTCTGGTCACCAAGATCCCCAAAATGGTGAGGCTAGAGCATACAATGGACATTCATAAAGGTGTCGAGAGGTTAAATGACAATTTTTATATTTTTTTAGCTACAACAAACTTTGGCCCCAAAATGAGCTTTGACACTAGATATGAGTATTGATCAAACTACCGTATCCCCTCTTAAACCCCCGATATTGCTATATCAATGCCTCAATAGTTGCAACAGAATAATAAAGCCTATCAAAAATAAACAAGCAACTTTGAATGCTATAAATGATTCTACATCGGAATTGATGATGTCCAGATAGTTTTAAAAACATCCCAATACTGCTTCAATGTTGATCATTCTACATAAGGGTTTATGACTTCCAAATAGTAGTATCAAGTCTATCAACATCAAAATATTGTTGCAATGTCGATCATTCTACATAAGAGTTGATAATGTCCATATAGTTGTCTCCCGTAACACTGCTGCTCAATTACAAACAAACTACTATGGCCTGTTGAAAATTAACGAGCAACTTTAAATGCCATTAATGATTCTACATGAGAGATGATACATGTATGGTTACATCAACATTGCAATATTGCTGCTCAATCTCTTGGAACAGACTACTACTAGGTGCAAATCTGCAACATTACCCACAACATTTGAAACTCTTAGCAAAACTTTCTTTTACGAGCTTTATGATTTCACAATTTATAATCAGAAAACAGCAGTAATTGCTTGTAGCTATTAAAGCGGTTCCATCTTCATGTATTTCACAAACTTATTTTTGCACAAATTAAATTTTGCTGTCCTATCATACTAATATGGGATTATAAACAGAAAACCACAGCAATCCAGATTATAAACGGAAAACAGCAGCAATCCATACTACTTAAATTACAGGTCTTCTGAATGAGATTTGAACCCAATACAAAATTAAAAAATACATTACTGAAAAAAGAACTGTATACTGACCAACTTCCAAGAGAAAAAAAAAGGCAAAAGTGCTTCTACCTGTGATTGACTGCTGCTCAAAGATTATTGATGACTATGTCCCATTACATTTTGGATATAAAAAAGTTATTTGGCAAGCCAGGCCAAGTTGCCTGAATCATTTTCTCGAAAGCTAAAATTTCGAGAGGAACCTAGGCCATTTGAACTTCAAAATCAAAATCATTACAGGGTCCTTAATATAGTTTGTGCTTAAAAGTCTAATCAACTCTTGAATGTCATCTTGGACTTTAGTTAAGTCTTTATTAACTAAAATCTAGGTAGCCCGTTCGCCTGGTTCTTGGCTGGGTCCTGGTCCGGGTTCGTAGTGGGTTCGGGTCCTAGTCCGGTCCCTTTGTGGGTTCGACCAGGGTTCGTGCTTTGAGGGCCTAGTTCGCCAGTGAAGAACTCGGGCGAACCCGAGCAGAACCCAGGTTGAACCCGGGCAAACCCAAGGAGAACCGACAGAGTTGGGCGCCTAAAAAGTGTTTTTTTTTGCATTTTTAAATATTTTCTTCAGTTTGACTTTGACCCACGTCCAAGGGAACCCTAAAAGTAACCTCTAAAACACTTTAAACACCTAAACTACCTCATTTTTATTCATTTGATTTGCAAACAGGCATTTTCATTCCAAGAGGCTGAGTTCTTATTTTAACTTGTTGGATTGACAAAAGCAGTTGAATATTGATCGTTGAAGCTTCTACAAACGATTGCATTGCCATTCCTATAGATTTGCAAGTGTTCATTGGCTGCCACAAAGATTGTTGAAGAATATTTTTGCAAAGAGGTAAATTTTTCTCATTTTTTTCTCATTTTTTCATTCTTTTTTTTGTTTTACAAACAAAAACTTTGTTTTTCTTCTTATTTTTTCTGTTCTTCTATGAATGCATACATTGTGCAAGATTCAAAAGAGCTAGGTTTTAATTTTAAAAAAATTATTATATTTTGGTTTCATTCAAATTTTGAATGTGTTGTTTGCAAAACAAATTGCCATAGGAATCACAATGTCAATGGGTTCTACCTCCGGCTCCGTAGCTAAACCAAACCCAAAGTTCAAAACAAATGCAAATTCTCCTTTATGGAAGTATGTTGAAATGATAAGACAGATTCCAGGTGGTGGTGGTTATGTTTGGAAATGCAATGGGTGTGAAGTTACATATTCTAGTTCATACCATAGGGTGAAAGCACATTTGTGTGGCATAAGTGGAAAAGGCATCTCGCTTTGCCCTGGAAAAAAAAAATGCCCCTATTGCACTTGTGACAGTTGCAAAATACATTATGGAGCAAGAAGCAGCAAATCAATGGAAAGCCCAAAAAGGAAATCACCCTTTGTTAAAAAAAAATCAAAGGGAATGCAGCCCCCATCTAATCCCAATCCCAATATTGTGGTAGAAGACCACCCATTTATGGCCATTCTGAATCTTCAAGCTGAAAGTGCACAACCTTTTGCAAACAAGAGAGCCAAGGGACCTTTGGAAGTTACATTTCAAAATGAGAGTAGAGCCCTTGCCGACCAATGTGTAGCAAGATGCATATATGCTAATGGATTATCTTTTAATGTTGTTCGTTCTCCATATTGGAAAGAGATGTTGAGAGCGATTAATGAAACTCCAAAAGGGTACAAGGGCCCGGATTATGAGAAGGTGCATAGCACTTTATTGGAAAAGGAGGTTGAGTTGGTTGAAGATGCATTGAAGCCTATAAGAGATTCATGGGTTGAGATAGGCGTGTCCATTGTTTCAAATGGTTGGAAGGACTCAAAAAATCAGCCTTTGATCAATGTCATAGCGGTGTTCCCTAAAGGGGCAATGTTTTTGAAAGCCGTGGATTGTGAGGGGCAAGTAAAAGATGGACAATTTATTGCTAATTTCTCATTGCAGCCATTGAGCAAGTGGGAGCCCGCAACGTTGTTCAAGTTGTAATGGACAACGCAAAAAATTGTAGAGTTGCAGGGTTGTTGGTTGAGGAAAGATATTCACATATCTTTTGGACACCTTGTGCGGTCCATTCACTCAATCTTATGCTGCAAAAGATTGGGAATAAAATTGCATGGATCAACAATTGTATACTGAGGCTGAGGACATTCAGATGTTCGTCACCAACCACCACTTGTCTCAAGGGATCTTTAGAACATTTTCAAATTTGGAGCTATTGAAGGTAAGTGAAGTAATATTTACATTTGTCATTTTCTGATTTTCATAATTGATTGTGCATTCTAATTTAAATTCTTCTTTAAAGTTTATTTTTAAATTTTAATTTGCAATAGGTTGCAGAGACCCGCTTTGCCTCTAATACAATCGTCTTGAGACAACTTGTGAAAGTTAGGCAGACACTTTCTAGCATGGTGATTAACACCAATTGGTCTATATGGAGGCAAAGCAGCACTGAAAGAGCAACAAGAATTAAGAGCATGATATTAGATGACTCATGGTGGGATCGTGTGGAGTATCTCCTTAGCTTCACCAAGCATGTTTTGAGTATGATTCGCTATACTGACATGGACAAGCCATGCATTGGAGAGACATATGATGGTATAGACTCAATGCTTGAGAAGATCAAGTGCACCATAAATGCAAGAGAGCAAGACCCTAAAGAGACTTTCTTCAAACAAGTGCAAACAATTGTTGAAGAAAGATGGAACAAAATGACAACTCCATTACACCTTCTTGCCTTTGCATTGACTCCAAAATACTACAACAGTCAGCTTCTTTCACAGCCAGGAAGGCTTCCTCCATATAGAGATTTAGAAGTGGCTAAAGGGTACAAGGTAGCATTTGTGAGACTCTTCCCTGATCAAGATTTGCGAAGTGTAGTCACAAATGAGTTCATTGATTTTGTGCACTCAAATCATCTAGATGTTGATGCCTCCCATTATAGGTTCTTAAAGGATGCTCATAGTTGGTGGTACTTCCATGGACAATACTTCCACAATTTGCAGCCCCTTGCAATCAAAATTTTATCACAAGTTTAATAAATTTAAAATTTTCATATTTTAGTTTTAAAAGTTTCATAATTTCATTTATAATTTTTTAATTGTTTACTTTGTCTTCATAGGTTGCTAGTTCATCCGCATCTGAGAGGAATTGGAGCACATATTCTTTCATCCACTCAGTAAAGCACAATAAATTGCTCTAAAAAAAAGCGGAGAACTTAGTATATGTGCATTCCAACTTGCGTCTCCTTTCACACAAACAACCTAACTACAAGGAAGGGGAGACGAAGTTGTGGGATATAGTCCCAAAGGATACTGACTTGGATACTTGCAGTTCCCACCATATTGCATATGAGGAGTCGGATATCCAACAGGAGCATGGGCACAATACTAGTGCTAGTGATGGTGCCATTGGCACTACTTGTGATTCATCTAGTCTTCCTACTTCATCTAATGTCAATGTTGGCATTGATATGGATGATTAAAACTTTAAAAGTGTTGTACTATTGAACTTGAAGTTTGAACAATGAATATTTATCATGGATGTTTTAAATGACATTCAAATTTATGGTGGTTTTGTTGTTTATATGATGTTATGTGATATTCTAATCCTAATTCATGCTTTCTAGGCTGCATATAACTTTTTTTTTACATGTTTTTGTAATTTGTACTAACGAACCCAAAACGAATTGAACCCACCCCCCAAAAAGTTTTGCCGAACCGGCGAACCAAACCCCTGAACCCGAACCCGAACCCGAACCGGCTACTTAGACTAAAATCAATAAATCAAGCATTTCATGACTAGATATAAATATTCAGAGTAAACCCATGTCAGTTTGGTTGTGTTACCTGTCAAGAATTTGTAATCCTTAAAATCTTTTGAGTGTATTGTAGGTAAACTAAGTCCTCGTAAGCCTTACCCAGTTACATGACTTATCTGAATCATGATTGCCATCATATGGCTACACTTGAAACATGATGCGAACCTAGGGGAAGCAGAACAGAAGAATTGTGCATCCATGGCTTCCAAGTTACTGGACGTCTCTGTTTCCTTCTCAGGGATCTTATGAGAACTTGCTAAAAGCATTTCATGAGCCGAATAAAGCTTTCCCAGTACTGACTCAATTTGTAGCAATGTAGGCAAAAAACAGAAAATAGAAAGACAAAATCACTTAACTGGGTGGCTTTGTTTGAGTGCCCTCTGCCCTCAGTCTCAATTTTCCATGATTTGGAAAAAGAAACAATAAATCAAAACTTCTAATTAGTATCTTTTTAAGGAGTATTCTTTAAAATAGGGAACAGGGCCAGATTTTCCTTCTAGGTGAAAAACGGAATTTTAGTTTACTTCAAATTTGAATGGTACTAAGGAAAAAAAACACACAATAAGCTTTCTGCTTCCTTAGACACTCCACTCAAGGAACAAATTTTCTGCTTCCTGGAATTCACATCTGCACAGTAGAGCTACTGCACTTGAGGTAAATCAGTCTTTTGGTAACAGACATCAAAGCACAGCTGCACTAACAGAGACGGATCATGACATCCAACAGCCACAGTACTATTTCCATTTCAGATAACTCCAAACCACTTACATTTCTATTGGACCTACAAAACCATGGTCTACCCCAATTTCTTTGGATATATTTTCATTATATAAGATAGCTTTATGAGCTCTATAAGTTTCCTTTTCTCTAGGGAAATCCTTTTTGAAATTCAAGCCCAATTAGTTGGGAGCAGATTTATACGGATGCATCTTAGGGCCTTTCCTAGTCTTCCCCTTCCCCATACCATTTCAGGTATGCGGGAAGGTTACATTTCCTAGCCTTCCCTGAATGCAAGACAAAGAAGGAAACGTCCCAGGAACAGACAGATGCCCCAGCAACTTTTTAAAAACTAATTTAAAAAACAGAACGAAAAGAGGAAAAGAATGGCCTGGGGTAGCCACAAATCATGGTAGATGCTAAGACAAGGCGTACTCATAAATCATAGTAATATCTGAAAAGCAAGCATAACTCAAGACTGTAAAAGCTGAAGACTACACTTCAAGTCCTCACACATTTCCACATGACTGTCCGTTAACTTAAGAACTATCATTATGAAGTCAGCTTTCTCGGTTAATAAACTAAATTGCAACTCCTTTAACTGAAAAGGGTACAGCAAGATGTAAGTCATCATTCTCATAAAGCTCATAATTCATCTATTTACCCACGGTCTCACAATACAACCAGTGGCATAAAATTCATATTCAAAATAAGATTTGCTTAAGTGAGACAATGAGACTGAATTCATGTGTATAAATATATGACAACGCTAGCAACATTGCCATACTCTGCAAACTCAAAACGCTTATCAATATCAACTCTGAACGATCAACAAGGTCTGAATAGGAGTATGTGATAAGCAGTACTATCAAAATAACTGGAATCTTGGGTGCAGGCACTGATTTCTTGACTGGTGTATACATGATATAGTTCAATAATCACTGACCATACTCCATACATTCATGTTTAGTTACAAGTTCCTCACAATTCCCAAAAAATTCCTTGAACTGCAATAATGTACTTAATGGGCCTAACTTGTTTGAATTTCCTGTACTTTGAATTTTAATATTTAAATTTTAAACTTTTTCCCAATTATATTTAAAATTTTATTGCACTGCTGTTCCCTGCCTTCTACCAAAAATGGCCTCCCAGCACTGCTGTCCCTGAAACATAATACCACATTTCCTTCTGCCCATGTCCTAAAAAACCATGGAGCATAGGTTTGAGGAACTACTGTCAACATCTTCAACTCCACTTCTAGCCTTCATAATATTTACAAGTATCTTACAGTAAACCAGCTTTACCTCTCCTCTCCAATGAGCTTATACCTATTTTCTCTTCATTTGTACATATATGAGTGCTAGCATTTAAAGATTCACCTAAAGTATATTTCTTGAATTGTGAAAAGATTAAACCAGATTTGAACTTTTGCTACAGTATTTCTGCTTCTAATTGTAAGGTTGGAAATTGCCTACTTTGCAATACATTTCTGCACTTACTTTAGTGTCCATTCCCATTGATGTATTTAGGGCTTATTTGCCTCATTTATGAACTTATACCTGTCATTAGCATGATTTGCAAGAATTTCAAGACTCTCAAACACCCTTAATCTTCTTCAAAAATTTCAGAACCTGACTCTCAAGAGACCCAAATGCTAGTGTCAAACCTTAAATTTTGAATTTTTTTGTCTACATGCAATTAAAACCCCAAACTTAAGGTTGCCCTAAAACCCTAGACATGAATTAAAAGAATCATCACTCTTATTTTGAACCCCTTCTACAACCTCCTCCTTTTCTACATTCTACTAAGTGTTCAAGCACACTCCCCATTGTTGCAGGGGTTTTAAAGCTCCATTGTTGAGGGTCAATTTTCAGAAATCCTTTTAGCCATATCCTATGCCCTTACCACTAAAATCTTCCCCTCGCCCCATCATCTCCCTAGCTTAATCTTCTCCATCACTCTCCTCTCACCATTTTGCTCTATATCCTCCTACCCTAGCTCCAAATCCTTCTCAAATGGCTTCCAAGTGTCCCTCAACCATCTTGGGGACAGCTAGGTGTGCCCTAGCCCCAAAACACTTTTTCTTAAAACACAAACCTTTGCTTCCATGTAAGGGAAACATACTGCCAGATAGGTACCCTGCACCCTCAATCCAGTCACTCACGTACCCTTTTTTGGCATTCCAGCTGCCAGATAGACATACTGCTCATCATGGCTAGGATAGATGCCCAGCAAGGTAACCAAATAAATGTGATGCAGCTTGTGAAGCATGTTGATCTCCTTAGATACTTCCCCTTTCATCTGCTTTATCATCACTTTCTTCCCACACAAAACACCACTGAAGACAAAACCCTGAATCCTGTATACTAAGCTGAAATTATCAGTAGGCTTTCCCAGCTCTTTCAAAATTTAATAATACATAATACATATTATCGTATGTATGTATATGTTAATATATTAATAATTATATATTATATGTGTGTGTGTATGCGTGTAAAGTATATTTGTGTCGCTGTGCCCCTGCTGTACTCAAATTTAGGTTTATAGTCACCAGTTGCCCCTGTTCTGAAACTCCATGGAACCCTGACAATAGAGGCCTTAATTGATTCAATTTGTGCCAGGACATATAGTCATGGTAATAATAATTTCAGATTAAAATTATATACCAATTTGTGTATCATTTGAGAATTTGAGTGTGTAAGATAATAGAAAATGAGGTTGATTATTCAACATAGTCATAGATATTACCAAAAATTAACAAACAAATTTAAAAGCCTCTAATGACTCCACATAAGAGGTGACAATATCCATATAGCTGTATCAACATTGCAATCTTGCCACTCAATTTCTTCGTCTGTATGGGTCTCTTGGAACAGACTACTGCTGCTTGCAAATCTAAAGACTCAAAACTTTCTTTTAAACATTGTGATTTCAACTTTACATGGTGATCATACACAAAGCTAAACTCAATAATGCTTGAAAGTAATGATTCCATCTTTGTAGAATTCACAAACTTATTATTAGACAAGTTAAAATTTGCTCTCCTATCATATTAATATGGGCTACTGAACAGAAAATAACAGCAAGCCATCCTAGTTAGGTCACAAGTCTTCCTAATGAAATTTAAACCCAAAACAAAAAATTACAAAAAGGCCACATTAAATAATGAACTAGCGGATCTACATGAACCTTGTACTTGAAGAGGATGACAAAGAAAAGGAAGTAAAAATAGCTGTTTGTCCCTGTAATTGGGTGCTGCTCAAAGGATCTTGATAGCTATGTCCTGTTACTTTTTGGATGTATATAAGTTTTTAGGCAAGCAAGACCAAGTTGCATGCATTGATTTCTTGAAACTAAAAATCTCAAAAGTAAATTAAGGCCATTCTGAACTTCAAAACCACATCAAATTCAGGGTCCCCTGTATGCTTTCTGTATTTAAGTTTAAGTAAATCTTAAAAAGTTTTCACTAGATGAGATTGCTGAATGACCATATCATGTTAATATGTTAAAGTATTTAATACAGATCTTAATACTTCTGTTGAGTAAATACATCTCAGTTTGGCTTTGTCCCATCTCAAGGATAGTAACCTTTGCAGCTCTCACAAATATAATAATATTAATTTTGAAGGTCTTGCATAGGCAAATCAAGTTATAATAATCCTTACCCGCTTACCCAACTTATTTGGTCAATCATTTCCATCATATGGCAACATTGCATCCATGCTCCCAAGTCGCTGATTATTCTATCTCTGTTTCAGTCTCACAGTTCTTATGGTTACTCGCCAAAGGCATTTTAAGAGTTCAAAAATACCTTCCAAGCACTGACTCAATTTGTAGCAATGTAGGCAAAGACAACAAAAGAAAGAGAAAACATTTGGTTGAGAGCTCTCTGGCCTTTGCCTCCAGCATTGATTTGGAAAAAGAATAAATACTTCAAGACTTATAGTAACTTTCAAGAAATATGTTTATGATAGTGAACAGTGCAAGATTTCCCTTGGAGATGAAACTCATTTCAATTTGTTTCAAACTTGAAAGGAACTAAAGAAAGAAATAAAATACATATGACAGGCTTTCTACTTCCTTCAGTCCACTAAAGGAACGAACTTTCTGCTTCCTCAAATGCACATCTGAACACTGAAGAGCTACAACACTTGTAGTAAATAAGGCTTCCGGAAATCGACAACAAAACATGGCTACCACTGACAGAGGAGGATCAGAGTTTCCAACAACCATGGTATTATTTCTATGTTCACATAACTCCAATCTTCTTATGTTGCCCATTAGCCCTAAAAAATCATGGTCCACTCCAATCTCTTTCGATACATTTTCATCATCTAAAATTGCTTCATGTGCTATATAAATTTCCTTTTCTCTAGGAAATCCCTTATAGTTATGGAAGTCTAGCCCAATTAATTTGGGGAAATTGTTATCTGGAATCACTTTTGACATCTTCGATTCCACTTCTGACCTTCCTAATAATTTTCTATATAGTAAACCAGCTTTACCTCTCCTCTCCATCAAACTTATATTTCTGGACCAAATTTCTCCCGTGTTCTCTTCATTTGAACCATCATTAATGCTAGCATTTGGAGATTCATCTAAACAAAATGCCTTAAATTGTGAATGCCCTAAACCAGGGTTGATCTTTTTGCTACAGTACTCCTTCCAATAATCATAACAATTACTGAAATGAGGACAATTGGCAGAAGAAGCGACACTTTCCATGGCAGTATCATACAGTTGTTTCCTTTCAGAAATTATGTTTACAAAATCTGGGACAGTTTCATCCACTTGAATGGGCATAAAATTAGTATTCCCACCATCCATCTCCATGAAGTCTGACTTCATCAATTCCAGCCACTCTGGCATGATATTTTCCAAATCTCCAGAACTGTTCTTTTCATGCGATAGGCATGTCCCTCTCATTCTTGGTGAATGAATCCTAGTTAGAACAGGTGTACTCTTCTCACTTTCTCCACCTTGTAGAAATGGAAACTCGAAATTCCCAAGTTCTTCATCAACAATGTCACTTTCAAAACAATTAAACTGTTCCAGACCATTATTATTACTTGGTGAGAGCAAATTAGCCAGCTCAGTTAGGACATTCTCTTCTTCAGCAGCTGAAATACTGCCTTTATAAAGCAACTCTGCTGGAGACTGCAGCAGGTTGACATTGCTTCGCAGTGCTTTATTTTCATCTCGAATTTGTGTAAAGACAATCGGAAGTTGATTTCTGTGGTACAAAAACTGCTCTTGCAATACAGGTTCCATCCTCTGTACAGTACTGTAATTTGCAAACAAGATCCCTTTGTTTCCATATTGCCGCCACCATCTTTGAATTTTTAAGACAGCAGATTTCATTCTTTTGTAACGTGTCTTAATTAGAAACATTCGGCAATAAGCTTGCACAACAACTGCCGCCTTTTCCCTCCAAACTGAATGAGAAAGCTTCCACACCTTAAGCAAATTATTGCCAGAACTGAAATCCAATGAATTTCTTCTCTTACTTATTACTGAATTTGATTTTCTTCCCTCAGTAATGAAGGGAGCATTAGTTAAAGGAAACTGAGTGCTTGGGCATGAATGACTGGTACCTTTGCCTTTCAGATTACTATTGATGTACTGCACTGTTTGCAATATATTGGTGCGTGATTCCTTGGCGTCCTCCTTAATACCCTGCTTATTAATTTTTTTCATATGCCAGACTTCTCTTCCATTTTGCCTCTTTTGTGTGTGTGTGACATCTTTGTTAGATATATGGAGATTGCTAATGTCAGCTAAGGTGTGTCGCTCTGCAAATGTTGTCATGCTCTGCACAGGCACTGTTGAGGACTTCAGTTTAACAGATAGAAGAATAATGGATTCAATTTAACCCATATAAATGCCAACAGGATAAATTCTTGAAGCAAGATTTAATAATTAAATTACTAACCAGAGGCATGTAGGTTGCTGTTTTTATAGGTTTCAGATAATGAGAGAGCTTGACGGAGGTTCTGTTCCAGCCATCTACAAATTTCTGTCCAATAATCATTTGTGCTCTTTGTACCAAGGCCCTCAGGTCCACCTTTAGTAATGCACATGTAAGCATTTACACAACTTTTGTCAGGTCATACTAGATCTCTATAAGAAATGCAACAAGAGCACAGCACGAACTGCAGATTCCTGATATATATGCATGGAAAGTTTTGCACATGTCCTATTATCATCTTTCTCTTCTTTCAATGCATGTAAAACAAGTCAACATTGGAACATAAATCCTCCTACTCTATGATTTTCAACATGATTTCACCATTTATAGCAATCCATAATATTAATAACACAGCTTCCCAAAAGTTGCATTTTGAAACTTGTGACTCTATCATTAGTCCTGATGATTAAACACAATGTGTAATTTGGAACATCAATTATTCTAATCATTGTATGTGCAAATTTTTAAAAGCTAAAATATACTAGTAGCAGCACACTATTTCACTCTGGTTGACATAAATACTGCTAGTAGCAATAAAAATACATATTTTATTTATTAAACATCTATGTTCTCCCTTTACCATCCATAATAAAAACATGTGCAATGTAACAATACAGTCATAAAAGCACATGGGGCACATGGTGTCTGGTATGTCTATTGGCTTGTTAGCAATAGGTACCAAGTTTGAGTCCCATGGTGGGCAATGTGTAATGTCCCCTTCTCGAGCATGATCTTCTCAGATGACCGTTGGCCTATTCCGGAGACCCGTAGGCTAGTCGGAAGGTAAAATTAGGGTTTCCTATTTTTGAGTATGTCCTTGCTCGGAGTTGGTGGTTCCAATGGCGGATTCTTTCTGGGTTTTCAGAGAGCTTCGCAGTGGTATGTTCGTCTCGGCTTTCTGAGCATTTCCAGGAATTTACTATTTTTAGTAAATTCTATTTTTGGCAATAAACAGGTTGGTCTCAGGGAGTTGACTTTCCCCTCCAATTGACTCAAGTGGCGTATTCAGTTTCGGGCTTCAGAATGCAGTTTGGGAGAGATGAGCTTATTTCACTTAAAAATAACATTATAATTTTAATGTTATTTTATCACCTTGGCCTAGTCAAATAACTTAATGTTATTTTAAAAGGTGGACTTGAAGGGTGGCGCCATCATTGAGGTTATATTAAAATTATATTGAATTTATCAAAGGCAAAACTAAACCTTAAGGAGGACGCATTTATTTAAGTGAGAAATTTAATGAAGTCAAAAATTAAAGATGCTTGGAAAAGGATGCCATTTCTTGGAATTAGGGTTTTGACTTTGGAAAAGGAGTTAGGGTTTCAAGGAAGGTCAACAGAAGCTTATAAAAGACAGCCTTGGGTTCTCAATTCATCATCTTTGGTCTATGCTATTGTTATGCTGCCGAAATGGTTGCGGATTTGCTTCGAGGAATGAAGGCCTCCTAGCTCGGGCATCGCTTCTTGTTTGTAAGACAACAACTAGTGGTGATTTTAGTCTAGTTTATGAGTGCATTGGGATTTGTGTATTGTAATCTGCATTTGTCCAAGTAGATTTAGTTTTTGGCATATTAGATGTTTTTGGTTTTTTCAAGTTTGCTACAGCAGATCCGTATTTTTATTTGTAAATCAAAAAAGACACAAAAATTCATTGTGGGTATTGTTTCATTCCATCCTTCTTGGCTAGGCGCCCATGGTTGCAAATTTGTAGATTTTAATTTGAAGGATCAGATTTTATAAAGAGAATTCGCCCCTTTCAGCTGGGCCGTACTTTTCAGGGGTCTTGGGTTTTGTGCATTAAATGTCTGCTGCATTTTAAGTCTGTCTTTGGGTCTTGGTATGAGCGCCTCCCTTCTATTAGTTATTTGCAATTGATATCAAGCCTTTTGAATGAGAAAATAGTGAGTTCCGAGCATTCCAAGGAATCCTTTGTTGCTGGTTTTTGTGTGAAAGGTGCAGGTCTGTTACAGCAGTTCGAATAAATCTGCAATTTCTATTTTGGCTGGTGGTGATAACTCTTTAAAAGCAACGTGAAGACTTCAGAGAAGGTTGCCCAAGTCTGGAAAACAAGGTTGGATCTAGATTTGCTATTTCTGTTGATCTTTACTTCTCAACAATTAAGTTCACGAATATTGTACATCTCTCTTATAAGCTGATTTATATTGTTAGCAAGATTTCATCTCTTACATTGTAAGCTAGCAGTAGTACTGACAGCATTATAGATTCTTGCTTTATCAGATTGTAATAGTCTTCTTACTTTCAGCAGTTGATATTGTTTTAATTAACCTCCGCCTTATGGTAGCTACTATCCCAGTCTGGGTTAGAAAGCACATTCTGGGTGTTGAGTATTTTCAGCTTTCCGCATTGTCTTTTCAAGCATTGTTATTGTAATCACTCCGTCATATGGTCGCCCCTCACTCCGCATTGGATTGGGTAGCACATACTTGACGTTGAGTTCCCTTTCAGCATTTAGAGTAGAAGACCCTCTAACCAATGCTCGCCATCATCGGCGCCATACTGGTTAGAGTTGTTTCAGTACGTTTGGGTTTATCTTCTAACCTTAACGGGTACTTGATTGTAATGTTGTAATCTGATAATTGAAAAATCGAAAAAATTTGGCTCGGAATATTTCAGTGGTATCAGAGCCAAGATCCTGCCATCCTGTGCCCATCAAAGTTCAGTTGACAGTTGAGTGATAGAGAAATCAGTTTCTACACCAGAGGTTAGAACGGAGTTCAGCTTAGTTTAGAAGTGGCAGATAAACATGGCTAACAGAGAAGAGATAAAGCTGGAACAAACACTTTTTGAGATTGGAAACAGACTTGACAAAGAATGTAAGTCAAGGGAAGATGAAAGGAATAATCTTCAAATATTGGAACAATGTTTGAGACAGGTGAAGCAGTCACCTTCTGAATGGATGCAGTTGGCATTATCACCGGCATTTCACCTTTTAGTTCAACCCTATTGGCTGGGACACCCAAATGAAGAAATCAAGCTGCTGATTACTTCTTGCCTCATGGAGTTGATGAGAATTGTGATTCCCCTAATGCCTTATGATGATGAAACTATGAAGAAGATTCTTCATAGAATTGTTGGAAGTTTCCAAGAACTTGATGAAACTGGAAGCAGTCTATTTTCTAGAAAGGTTGCTATCTTAAAAACATTTTTAGAACTCAGGATAAGTAACTTGCTAATAGACTTGGAAATGCATGATCAGATTGATCACTTGTTCCGTTACCTTGTCCAATCCACTTGGAGCAAACAGGAAAAGGATGTTATTGCAGCTGTGAATAATATTCTTGTTCTCACTATTAATAAGGCTGATGAAATTCCACCTAGTGTCCAATCCTTCCTCTTGGACTCATACGAACATGAAGAAGAGGGTTCTCCTAGTGCTGCTATATTGATTAAGGAGTTGTTTAATCAATGTGAGGAGAAATTGGAACCACTTTTAGTGAAATTAGAGCATGTTGCAGGAAAGATTAATGGTCATGAAGATGGTGATTATTCCAAAGAGTCCATACCAGATCATGTTGAGGATTTGGTAAAGATGGATTCTCTTCAAGTTGCTGTCCCAACTTCTCAAGAAGTTCTACACGGAAACATCAGCATAATACTTCCTCATAAAGAAGACAATGATAGTGAAGTTTCCAAAACGGCAAGCAATGAAGATTTTTCAATTCACTATGGTGGTGACCTTGGGATGGAGCAGCAAACTGAGCCATTGGAGAGAAATAATTGTGAGGTTATCAGCTTAAGTTATGTGGGAGTTGACTTAGTTAAGGAGTCATCACTTCAGGAGGAGCAGGAAAAGTTTTGTACGGTTGATCATCCTAATCAACCCACTAGCATTTGGGATCCGGGTGTGTTGGCACCAAGGTATGAAAGAGAATTGTTGTGGGATGAATTTCCCTTTGATCTTGATGAAGGGGAAGAGCTAGAAGACCATATGGTTCTTGAAGATGTAGAGTTTGAAGGTGTTACTAAGTACGAATCTGATTTTTCAGTGCATGAAGTTGATTGCAAACATAGGGTCGAAGAAATTGTGGAACGTGTTCCGCTCCATAACATTGAGCATTCTCCTCTGGTTGATGGTGATAGACACGAAAGCTGGAACAGCTATGATGGCAGCGAAGACTCAAAAGAAAGTTCTGATTTTGAAAGTCAACCAACCAGCAATCCACCATCTTTGCATATTCTTCAGTGGGGAGAATTAGTCAAAGAGTCCTTTAAGAGGGAAGTGCGAGTTCTATCCCGATTTGATCGCACTCACAGTTTGGTTGAAGATCTCTACTGGAAGGCTCAGCTTGAAGAGAGAAGAAGAAGAGTTAAGGATGAAGTTGCTCTTCTCAACTTGCAACTTGTCAGAGACTCTTTGGAAGCATTGAAATCAGATTGTATACACTTGATGAAGGATCGGGATCATACCGTTGAAATTGCAAAGAAGACCTTCAGTGCTTTCCAAGGAAAAGAGAGAAAGGTTGATGAGCTTACTCATGAGCTTGAATCAACAAAGGCTATGTTAGAAGAGACTCAAGTAGCATTAATGGAGATAGAAGGTCGGTTTGCTGATTTCAAACTTTCCAAGAAACGAAAGAATGGACATAGAGCTGAAGAAATTGTCATGTCCCCTTCTCAGTGACATCTCTCAGAGGACAGGATTGGCCTATCACACGACCCTCGTAGGCTGATTGATTGGATAGAGGGTCACTTCGGAGCTTGGCTCAGCTTCAGTTAGCAGAGATGGATCAGTGGTCTTTCGTTCTGGCTCAATCGGAGGCTTTTTGCAGAATTGCTATTTTTAGCAGTTCCTGGCAGGCAGTGTGGGACCCCTGCTATTTTTAGCAGTATGGCTTTGGCATCGGAATCACCCGAGTTAAATGACATCGGTGAATCGATATCGAGGAGCAATGCGGGGAAAATATTAATATTTAATTGTATTGATTAAATATTAATTATTTAATGATTTATAATATAAAGTTGTAATGTTATATTATAACTTAAGTGATTTGCCTTGAGGGGTGCGCCATCATTAAAGGGGGCCAGTTTGACATTTGATTTATATTAAAATATTCAGCAGGAGACTATTGAAATATTAAAATATTAAAATGTGAATATTTTATCAAAACCCTATTCTTAAGGAAATTCACTTTTCAGCTTATTAGTGGATTTGCCTTGGGTTTTGAGCCATTATGAGATTATTGGATTTTGAGAACTGATCAAATTGATCTGAGCACAGACTTTAGGGTTTGAACTCGACTTCCTTGGGGAACGAGCCATCTCCAGTGGAAAGCAATTCAGAGAGTGAAATATCAAGATCTATTGCCAGCAGAGGTTTTCTCATACAGAGGAAATCACAGAAACTTCAGAGGATCGATCATTTACAGAGTTTTCTACAGTGTTTTGCATCCAGAGTATTCTATTCACCAAGGCGCCCTTACACAGAGACTTGGAAGGTGATTTTTAAGGAGGCCGTACAAACTTCAAGGCTGTTTCTGTCAGGCCGTACTTCCCTGTCAGGCCGTACCTCTTCCAAAACACGTGTTTCTTTCTTCTGAGAGAAACGCCTCTCATATTTGCTTCACACTTGCATCCAAGGAGGCGCCAACTATCTGGGAGTCTTCAGAGATCATCAATCAGAGGGAGAAGAGCATTATTTGACTCAGCTGTACAAATCTGTATTTCAGTAGCAGCAAATATCAGGTTCTTTAAATATTGAAAATTCATTATTTTGTTCATTGCATGTATTTGGGTATTATTGTAATCAGTAGGGAAGATCTAATAAAGATACTGGCATCCATATTCTAGCAATTCCAGAGTTATTTTATTTTTATTGAATTTATTTCAATTTATTGCAAAAGTCGTACCTTTCATTTATTGTCAAAAAACCCAAAATTTGCAAAAACAACACAAAACATCAAAACTTTCAAAAAAACTTCAGAAAGACAGTCGGAGACAGAAGAAGGGGAAACTAGGGTTTCTACAGTGGTATCAGAGCTAAATCCTGCCATCCTTAGGGTTTAGCCATCACATGCAGCCAGAGGAATTTGATACATACAGGTATTATACACGCAGATGT